>JACEEZ010017674.1:117500-125000 GCA_016584305.1 Chionoecetes opilio
GGATTAATATCCATAAAAAAAAAACAGGGGCCTCGCCCTCCCTCAGGGCGCTGTACCCAGATTTACCCTGGCCTTTAATAACATCCAGACCCTCTTAAAAAAATTGATAGTAATACAGATCAAATAAAGTCTCACATAAGTTTTAAAAAAAGGACCTTTTGATAAAAAAATTTTATTTTAAATTTTTAAATTTGTTTGGGAAATTGTTTGACCTAATCGGGTTTTTTAAAGAATCAATTGTATTAAGGGCTGTGAGATCCCCTTAATAAAAATTTTGTTTTCCCCATTTTTTCCCAGCAGTGTTTTTGTGGCTGCGGGGCATAGTATTTTACTCCCGACAGATTTTTAAAACCCCATTATTATATGGCTACTAAACGTTTAAAAAAACAAGATCAAAAAAATGGGGGAAATCTTTCCCATGGGGCCCCCAACCCCATTTTTGGACAGCATTTAGGAGTTAAATAAAAACCAAAAAAAATTAAAAAAATTCAAAAAACCCTTAAAATCTCTATTACATTTAATTAAAAGATGAGTAAAATGATTTTAACCGAAAATCGATGCCCATCACTATTTTTAAAAATTGAAGGAAATTTTGTGTCCTAAGTATTTTGTAGCAGCTCACAATTTTTATTTCAGGGGCCCATTAATTTTATATTCCCCCAATAAAAAATTTTTTTTTAAAATTAAATCTCATACATCGGGTTTTTTTCCCTTGTTTTCCAAAATTTTGTGTTTTACTTTTTCATTACATAAACAATTGTAAAAATACCCCCATGTCGTCCTTTGGGACGCAGCCAGGAGAACCAAAATCACGGTAACCACAACTTTTTAAGTCGGGGGACACCAACCCTACTTTCCTAGCCCCGGGCGGGAAATTTTTTAAATTTTATGTCTTTTTATTTTAAAAAATTAAATAAAAATGAGGATAAAAACACCTCCATCCCTTTTACCCCCTTTTCAATGAAATAAAATTCACTTTGAACTGAGGGCCATCGACTTGTGCTTTTTGGGTTTTTTAAAAAGTAGTGCATTAATGTGGGATCAGTCAAAAGGTATACCTAAAGGAAAAAGGGTTTTTTAAACCCAAGGGGAAAGGGATCTTTTTCTATCGAAGGTTTTATTAAATCAATAAAAGGGGGCAATGGGAGTTTGACCTTGAGCTACTGTAGCTTTCAAAAACCTTTTTTTACCAAAAAAAAAAGCATCAGTTTGGGATGAGGGCCTTTTTAAAAACCAAACCCTCCCAAAAATTCAAAGGGATTTTTTCAGTTAAGAAATTAAAACGAAATTTTCAAAGTTTTTCAGCGGGACATGAGGATTGCATAAAGGGTCTATATTTTTGGGGGAAAAGATTTGTATTTTTTTTATCTTAGGAAAAAGGGAGAAATTTAGTGCCCCTTAGCAGCCCGGGGGAAAGGGTTTAACAATGTGAATAAAAAACCATATGTAAAAAACAGGGGACAAATATTCTAAAAAGAATGTGAAGAATTTTTAAAGGGAAAAAGCAGATAAATTTCCCCTGGGGGCCCAACCCTCCATCACCCACAGAAGAAAAAAATATTTTTGATAGTAGCACAAAGAAATTCTTAAGTTTCTTTTCTTTTTACAGGCTAATTTTTTTTAAATTTCCCTTTCAGGAAATCAGTGTCTTTCTTTGTATTAAGTGCATTTTGACCTTGAGAAAGTGACCTAAAAATAGCTGAGAAAATCGTGCATATCTGAGATCCCATCAATTATGCCACTAGTTTTTTCCCCCCCCCTTTCTTTTTCCCCCTTAAAACCCCCTTTCCCAAAAATTGTGTTTTTTTTTTATCTCAAAATTTGAATTTGTATGTTACTTTTTCTTGTTGTTCATTATCTTACATTTGTTTTAATGCTGTTTAAAAAACCCTTTTCTGGTTTTTAGCATGACATCAGGGTTTGGTGGTGTTATAGCTGTCTCCCTTTGGCCCCCCCCAATCCAGGTAGCCACTCTTGCTCTATATGAAGCTCCTTCACCCTCCTTTTCCTTTCGGGAAATAACCTTAAATTTTTTGCATTTAACAACTTTCTTTTATTTTTTTCACTCTCTTCCAAATTGTTGTTACCATTGCATCATAAATTTTATCTTTTTCCCTTTTAGATGAAAAGGGGTTGTGGCAACCTGTTTTATGAAAATTTTTGAGCAAAGGGCATGCTGAAAAAAGTTTTGTTTATTGTCAACACTTTCTTTTGATTTTCCTTAACTCACGGGCATCTAATTTATCCCAAAATTTAAGAATATTTGCAGATTCTGTGTTTTGGTTTGGGGAGAGGTAGTGTGAGATAAAAGGGGGGGGGGAAACTTTTTTTTAAAATTCCATCTTATAAATAAGGGCGGGTGATAAAAACCCGGGTTCAATATCATAAAAAACCTTGGCTTCACTGACTAATGTGATAACAAGGCTCCCCCTATATGGTCCGGGCCCCTTTTTGTGCTGTTAAAAATACCCTGTGAAGGTTAGGGGCATTTTCTCCCAAGCAGGTCTAAGTCATAGCAAACCAGGGGAATTTTTGACATAAAATTAAAACAGATTTTCCAAGCCCTACCAAAAAAAGGGAAATCAGCTTTAAAAAATCACCAATAAAAAAAATTTAAATAAAAATTAAGACAGCATAAAAGTTTCTAAAAAAAGACAATGATTCAGGATTGATTCAGTGTTGAGATCTCCCAAACATCACTGTTCGGGTTTTAAAAAATTTATAAAAAAAAATATTTTTTCCCAAAAAGATTTTAACATTAAATACCAAAAACATTTTTTTCCAAAAAAATTATCTTTTTAAATTTTTCCCGGTTTTAAGTTTTTTCCCCAAAAAAATAGCCTCCCACCTTCGGGGATTTAGAAAGTAGTGAAAGTAGTAGTAGTAGTAGGGGTAGGGGTAGAGTGTAGTAGTAGTAGTAGTAGTAGTGTAGTAGAAATAGAAGCAGTATTTATTTAGTAGTAGTAGTAGTAGAAAATAGTAGTAGAGTAGTAGTGGAAAATATTAGTAGCAGTAGTAGTATTTATTTAGTAGTAGTAGTAGTAATGTAGTAGTAGTAGTATTTAGAAATTTGTAGTGTATTAGTATTTGGTAGTAGTAGTAGTAGTAGTAGTAGTAGTATTAGGGGTTTAGAGAAAGAGTAGGGGGTATTGTAGTAGTGAAAGTAGTAGTGGGTAGTAGTAGAAAGTAGTAGTGGTAGTAGTGGAATAGTAGTAGTAGTAGTAGAGTAGTATTTTAAGTAGTGGGGAGTAGTAGTAGTAGTAGTAGTAGTAGGGTAGTAGTAGTAGTAGGGGTAGTAGTAGTAGTAGTATTTTGTAGTAGAGAGTAGTAGTAGTGGTATTAGTAGAATAGTAGTGTAGTGGGTTAGAAAGTAGTATAGTAATAGTAGTAGTAGAAGTAGTAGTAGTTTTAGTATTTAGTAGTGGTAGATAGTAGTAGTAGTGGTATTTAGTAGTAATAGAGTGAAAATAGTATTTAGTAGTAGTAGTATAGTAGTAGTAGGGGGAGTATTTATTAGTAGTGGTATTAGTAGAGAGGGGTAGTAGTAGTGTATTTAGTAGTAGTAGTAGTAGTAGTTAGAAAGGTAATAGTAGTAGTAGAAAGTAGTAGTGTAGTAGTAGTGAGAAAATATTTATTTAGTAGTAGTAGTAGTAGTGGGAGTAGTAGTAGGGGGTTAGTAGAAAGTAGTAGTGTATAATATAGTAGTAGTAGTAGAAAGTAATAGTATTTAGTAGTAGTAGTGGAGTAGTAGTAGTAGTAGTAGTAGAAGTAGTAGGGGGAGTAGAGTAGTAGTGGGTGGGTAGTAGTATTGGGTAGTAGTAGAGTAGTAGAGTAGTAGTAGGGTGAGTAGAAATAGTAGTAGTATTTAGTAGTATTTAGATTTAGTAGTAGTAGTAGTGGGTGGAAAGTAGTAGTAGTAGTGGTGTAGTAGTAGTAGGGGTTTAGTAGTAGTAGTAGTAGTAGTGGGTAGTAGTATTAGTGGGATTAGTAGTAGTGTATTTAGTAGTAGTAGTAGTAGTATTTTAGTAGTAGTAGTAGTAGTAGTAGGGGTTTAGTAGTGTAGTAGTGTATTTTATATAGTAGAGTGGGGTAGTAGTATAGAGTAGTGGTAGGGGGAGTAGTAGTAGTAGTAGTGGTAGTAGAGTAGTAGTAGTAGTAGGAGTAGTAGTAGTGTAGTAGTAGTGGGTAGTAGTAGTAGAGTAGTATTTAGTAGTAGTAGAAAGGTAGTAGTAGTAGTAGTAGTAGTAGTAGTATTTGGGAGTAAAACCCGACGAAGAAAAAAATTTAAGGGGGGAAAGGAATAGATAATGGGATAGTCCTCTCTCTTTCTCTCTCTCTCTTTTCCTCTCTCCTTCCCCCCCCTCTTTTTCTCTCTATCTCTCTCTCTCTCTCTCTCTCTCTCTCTCTCTCTCTCTCCTTTCTCTCTCTCTCTCTCTCCTCTCTTCCTCTCTCTCTCTCTCTCTCTCTCTTATTCTCTTTCAAGGTCACATGAGTAGTGGGAAAGGAGGGGGAAGTAGGAGGTTATTCTTTAAAAAACCGGGGGCGACGTAATAATTTTTTTCCAAAATTTAAAGGGCCTTTTTGAAACTATAATCGCCTCACGTCCAGTGAAGTGTGATTACATAAAAAATAACGGCAAAAAATTAGGTGCCATTTCATCCTCTGATACTCAATTGTGAAAAACGTGCCAATCTTAAAGTAGGTGCGTGTGTGTGTCAGAGGGGAGCTTTTTTAAGGGGATTGGGGTTCGTGGGAGTGGTCAGGGTCTCTATCTCTAGAAAAAAACCCCAGTAGTGGTGGTGGATTATAGAAGCGGGCGCAAGACATTTTTTCCCCTCAAACACGACGATTTGTCAGCGTGCGGGGGAATTTGGGCTGAAAACACTCGGTGTACAGTACTTTTTTTTTTTTTTTTTTTTTCTTTTTTTTTAACCCAAACCAAAAGCCCTGTTTCATTTGGTCAGCGGTTCGAGGTTTTCCGGTTCGTGCTGACGTGGCGGCGCTTTTTTAGTCAATTAAACCCTTTTAGTTGGTACTTGCAAAGGTCTAGATAGGATGAAAAAAATTTTTCTTATCTTTCATAAAATAAGGGGCGGCAAAAGGGGGAAAAAAAAATAAAAAAAAAGTAGAACCGTAGATAACACTTAGGGCACCAAAAGGGTGGAACTAATGTCGCCAGGCTAAAATATTACGAATTTCACCCCCTAAAACACACTAAGACTTTTATGTGCCCCGGAAGGGCATGCAAAACCAAAAAAAACCCAAAAAAATGTAAAAAAAACCTAATAAAATAGTGGGGTTAGTTATTACCTGCTTCAGTCCCATAAAGACAGTAAAAAAAATTGAAAAAAGGGTTGGGAAATTTAGGCCCCGGGGGGCTATATTTCTCTCTTGAAAAAGAAGTAAAGTGCATGGGGTTGGAAAATTTTTGGCCCCCCCCCCCCGGGGTTAAAAATTTTTTAAAAAAAATTAATAAAAGGGAAATAAAAAAAAACAGGAAAATAAAAAAATTTAAAAATAATAATAATAAAATAATAATAATAATAATAATAATTAATAATCATAATAAGAAAAAAATAATAAAAAATAATAATAATAAAAATAATAATAAAATAAATTTAAAAATAATAATAATAATTTAAAAATAAAACAATAAAAAATAATAAAAATAATAATAAAAATAATAATAAAAATAATAAACTAATAATAATAATTTAAAAAAAATAATAAATAATAATAAAAACATAATAATAAAAAAATAAATTTAAAAATAAATAAAAAAATAATAATAAGGGAATAAAAAATAATAATAAAAAATAAAAAAAAAAATAATAAAATAATAATAATAATAAAAAAAGAAAAACAATTTAAAAAATAATAATAAAAATAATAATAATATAATAAAATAATAAATAATAAAAAAATAATAATAATAAATTTAATAAAATTTTTTAATTGGGGGGAAAAAGGAAAACCCCCCAAAAAAAAAAAACAACAAAAACAAGACCCGGGAGTTAACCTTAAGTACTAGGGGGCAAAACAAAAAAAACAAATTTTTACACTATAAGGGGACATTTAAGGGGGTAAAAAAATTTTGTTTTCATCGCACCAAACCCCTTTTACCCTTTTTAAACCCTATGTACAAGGGGGCTGGGGGTAGATTTGGGTGCGAAATTTTCCCCTTTATCCACCCCCTTTATCTACCCTTTTTTTTGACGAGAGGGTTGCAAAAAAAGGGGATATTTTTTCGCCCGAAACCGAAACGGTTTTTATTTTTAAGGGGAGAAAAAAAAGGGGGGCAAATATTTATCCACAAAAAACCCTTTTTTACCCTTTTTTTTTTCCCTTTTTTTCTAAGGGGGGTAGTAGGGGCCCTTTAAATTTCCCGTTTGTCCGGTTTTTTTGGCATGTACCCTCTTTGTGATGTTACTTAGCTGTATAAGGGAACAAACCCCGCAACCCTGGGAAAGACTAAACCTAACCTAACCCAACCTAAAAATAAACCCAACCTAAACCAACCTAAAAAACCTAACCTTTAACCAAACTTTAAAATAAACAAAACCCCAACCAAACCTAACCAACCTAACCTAACCCCAACCAAACCAAAAATAAAACCAAACCTAAACCCAAACTAACCTAAATTTAAACCCAAAACCCAAACCCAATAACCCAAAATAAACCAACCCCTACCAAAAAATTTTAAACCAACCTAACCTAACCCAAACCAACCTAAAACCCAACCTAACCTAACCTAACCTAACCTAACTAAAACCTAAATAACCAAAAACCTAACCTAAAACCAACCAAAACCCAACCTAACCTAACCTAACCTAGCTGACTGACTCTTCTTAACACTTGCACTGCGGGGAACGAGATTAGAACGAGTCATTTTTTAGCGGCGAACAGTAGAAATTGCTGCTACGTTTATTTGTCCTAATGTATGAGTCCCGGCCATTACCTGTCTTACCTGTATTAAGGGGGGGGGGGAGCGTACACCCACCTGTGATTAAGGGGTGACGGGGGGTGAAAGGAGGGAGAGGGGGAACCAAAATAGGAAAACCAGTGAAGCCTCGCAAAATGGAGGAAGAATAATAAGAATAATAAGAATAATTATAGACGTGAAAATAAAGTTGGTAGTTTAAAAAAAATTGAGGGTGATAATAATTCTAAAAGACGAAAGGTACAAGGGAAAATAGACGTTTTTTTAAAAAACCATTTTCAAGCAGAAACACAGGGACAGCCCCGAAGGTTTTCCCCCGGACAAAGGGGAAAAAGAGAACAAAATGGCAGCTACTCACAGGAATAAAAAAAGAAATGGTGGTATGACAGGAAGTAACAGCATGAAGAAAATAACAGGAGGGAGTGAAATAGGAGCACGTGATGGAGGGGGGGAAAGGGGAAAGGGGAAAGGGGGGGGGGAAAGGGGGGAAGGGGGGGGAAAGGGAAAGGGGGGGGGAGGGAAGGGGGGAAGGGGGGAGGAGAGGAAAAAAGGGTTTCTAT
>JACEEZ010017674.1:130000-132500 GCA_016584305.1 Chionoecetes opilio
CCACTGATCTTCTCATAACCTCCCTAATTCTTCCTCCTCCTCTCCCTTCTCCCCCTCCTTCTTCTCATTCTCTATTTGTCACCTCTCCTTTCCATTATCTCTTCTCCTTCTTCTCCTATTTGCATATGTATTCTTTCTTTTATTCCCTCCATTCTTAATCTCTTGGCCATTTACCTTCACTTTTTCTTCACTTCCTATCTTCTCTCAATCTTGTTCTTTATCCTTCCTTCGCAGTCTCCTTCCCTAATTTTCCGAAAAATTAGAGGAAATTAAAGATAAATTAAAATATACTATAGTCTATTTTTTTTAACAAGGCAAAAAATCCTGACCCCTTGCTGCTTACTGACTGATATTTGATGCCAGGAGAAGGGAACACTACGCTTCTTCTAAATTACAGCTGTATTTTATCATAGTTAACCATATTATCAGGTAAACATAGACATCATTTTAAGCACGAGACCTTAAGATAGAATGGAGTTTTTGCATCGTTAAAAAAAATAGACATGGTTTTATTATTATTCGAGTTTCTGATAAATGTTTTCAGGTTATTCGCATTGTTGTGTATCAGTCTACTTATCGTTTTCTAATTAGCACGTGAGAA
Organism: Chionoecetes opilio; assembly: GCA_016584305.1. NCBI lineage: Eukaryota > Metazoa > Arthropoda > Malacostraca > Decapoda > Majidae > Chionoecetes > Chionoecetes opilio. The sequence goes on from JACEEZ010017674.1 coordinate 130,602, forward strand.
AAGGGACAAAATAGGCCTATGAGAGAGAGAGAGAAAACAAAGAGAGAAAATTAGAGAGAGAGAGAAAAAGAGATACAATTAGAGAGAGAGAGAGACTTAGAGACGGAGAGAGAAAGAGAGAGAAATGTCCCTCAAAGGTAAAAATTAGTAACGCAGGCAGATTGAAATATAAGTTACTCATATAATTTTGTTTTATTCGTGTATATGACTTTTTTTTACACGAGTCGCATCTGAGTCACTTGAGAATAATGTTGACGAATATATAGACAGCATAGGACAAGAATGCAAGTAGAGGTTAACCAAGGAAAATAAGAAAATAAGTAGGAAATAAAGTATGTAAAAGTAAAGAGTAAAGTAAAAAGTAAAAAATAAAAGTGTAAATAAGTGTGTAAAAAAACTTCACGAGGACAGTCCGATGGAAAATGACAACAATTTAGTGTCATATTTTACACCCACACTTGACAAACCAGCCTCAAAATATTCAGATAAATAAAAAAAATTGGTAGCGAGAAAAAAAAGTGCACTATTTTATCCACCGAACGAAAACAACACACCAACGCACGCGCGCGCGCGCACACACACACCACACACACACACACACACACACACACACACACACACAACACACACCACACACACATACACACACACACACACACACACACACACACACACACACACACACACACACACACACACACACACACACACACACACACACACACACACACACACACACACACACACACACACACACACACACACACACACACACACACACACACACACACACACACACACACACCACACACACACACACACACACACACACACACACACACACACACACACACACACACACACACCACACACACACACACACACACACACACACACACCACACACACACACACACACACACACACACACACACACACACACACACACACACACACACACACACACACACCCACACACACACACACACACACACAAGGAGGACACAGGAGCGAGGAAACAAAACAAAAAAAATGGTAGGGAGAAAACAAAAAAGTGCACTATTTTATCCACCAAACGAAAACAACACACTCACACACACACACACACACACACACACACACACACACACACACACACACACACACACACACACACACACACACACACACACGCACACACGTACACGCCACTCACGAGGAGGACACGGGAGCGAGGAAACCAATAAAAGGAAAGGCAGGCACCCAGCTAATATTATAATTGGTGAGTGGAGTCAATTTGGGAGGCGTGTGACATGTTTACTTCAGTGAATCTGACGCCTGAGTCCAATATAACCATCAGCAGCCGCCAGCCAGCGACAAATTTACATACGCGCGCTGGTACTCTGGCGGTGGTGGTGGTGGTGGGGCATGGGGGTGGTGGTGGTGGTGGTGCATGTGGGGGGGGGGTGGGGTGCATGGGGTGGTGGTGGTGGTGGTGGGTGGTAGTCCCAGTTCCGATTCGTAATGGAGAGAGAGAGAGAAAGAGAGAGGAGAGTTAGAGAGTGTGTTTAAGAGAGAGAGAGAGAGAGAGGAGAGAGAGAGAGAGAGAAGAGAGAGAGAGAGAGAGAGAGAGAGAGAGAGAGAGAGAAGAGAGAGAGAGATAGAGAGAGAGAGAGAGGGGGGGGGTAGCAAGGTTTCCTATCAAACGTTATCAATTTGTTCTCTTCCGATTTTTCTTTTTTCTTTTTTTCTTCCGAGTGATTGTGGGTTGATTGACTTTTCCCTTTTATTTTTTTCTCCGTGTCTGATTTTGTTATTCTTGTTTATTTCTCTCTCTCTCCCCTCTCGTCTCTCTCTCTCTCTCTCTCTCTCTCTCTCTCTCTCTCCTCATCTCTCTCTCTCTCTCTCTCTCTCTCTCTCT
>JACEEZ010017674.1:137500-142500 GCA_016584305.1 Chionoecetes opilio
CCCATGCCATTCTCTCACGCTATTGCCTCTCTCTCTCTTTCAAGACTCTCCACGCCCCCTCTGTATATATACTCTTCCTTAGTAGTACGTGCAGGGACCGCGCAGTAGAATTTGTTCAACGAAGATAGAGATATTATCGGAGGGAAGATGCCATACGCCGATTCTTCAGAGTAAATTATGGTTCTTGTTAAAATTCTCCTTCGTCTGTTCGCGTGCATTCCAACACTGTCCCGAACTTCGCTCTTACCTTCACGTTGAGGGGGTCGCTTCCTCCCTCTCCCCTCCCCCCCTTTTGCTTACCTGTTGCCGTCGTTAAGGACTTGAAGGGGCGTTTCTAGACCAGGTGTCAGTGTAGGAGACGAAGGGAAGGGGTTTCAGGGTCGTGATGTGTACCTGGGAAGCCTAAGTCGTCGTCAGGTGAGGCGGGTTGGGAGTCGCGCTGCCACATGTTCCTTTGCTAATTGGGCGGCCCACCCCTTGGATGCGTCAGCTGATGTTCTCGGCTCGGGCCCCGCAGTGTCAATTTTAACCCGAGCTCCCATTCTCGGCCGCTGATCTCTCTAAAAACGTCACAACAACAGCACACAAACACTCACACACTCACACACACACACCACACCACACACACACACACCACACAACACACACCAAAACACACCACAACACCACACACACATATACACACACACACACACACACAAAACACACCCCCACACACACACACCACACACACCCCCACACACACACACACACACCGCACACAATAAACACACACACACACACACACACACACACACACACACACACACACACACACACGCACACACACACATATACACACACACACACACACCACACACACACACACACACACACACACAACGCACACACTACACACACACACACACACACACGCACACACACGCACACACACACACACACACACACACACACACACCACACACACACACACAACACACACACACACACACACACACACAACACACACACACACACCACCTCTCGCAGTAAACCACATGACATATGACATATGACACATGACAACTGCCGAAGAAAATGCATGAGAGACACGTTACAAGCCGTCATGAACTAAGTGAATGACAGGAGTGGCATGGGTTTAAAGGGCCAAGTAACGCCTACTGGGAACCACCTGTCACGCTCACCTGTTGCAGTAATTAAGTGAGTTCGTCCCTTCCAGAGTAGCGATAAGCATTGAATTGCCCTTAATTACAGCGAGAGTGCGTAAGAGCAAACACAAAGAGAGAGAGAGAGAGAGAGAGAGAGAGAGAGAGAGAGAGGAGAGGAGAGAGAGAGAGAGAGAGAGAGAGAGAAAAGAGAGAGAGAGAGAGAGAGAGGGGAGAGAGAGAGAGAGAGAGAGAGATTATCCAATGTCTCACGGCTGCAAACTTTTTCCCATGCTAGATCGAGTACACTGAGAGAGAGAAAGAGAAAAAAAGAAGGAAAGGAGGGATGGGAGGGTACGTTGGAATGGAAGGAGGGAAGGAGGGAAGGAGGGTCAGGGAGGATGGAATAGAGGAATGGCTAGAAGGAGGAAACATGGGAGGGAGATGTACCCGTGTAGAGGGGGGGAGGGGAAGGAAGGGGGGTGAGGTCCTAAGGGTACAAGGCAAGAGGTCACGACAAGAATTCAGGATTTCTCGAAGTCTCAAGCGAATCCTTTTGTCGAAGTCCTGCGACAGAAGGACAATTCGCTCTTCCTATTTTCCAGACAATGCTTCCAGGAATTTACTCTTCAACTGTAGATTCTTTGTGTTTGATATTTTTTTTCGTCGCAATTTCTTTCTTTTTTATTACAGTGGTGTTTTTTTTCGTAGTAGTTCTGTTGTAGTTTTGTAGTTTTTATCGATTTTTTTCTTTGGGATTTTTCATTTTTCTCCTTTTATCAGTTTTGTGATTTTTTATTAATGCGTTTCCACATTTTTTTTCTTTTTTTTCTTGTAGATTATGATTTCATGCTAGATTTTTATATACTCTCTGCTATTCGCAAAGATATGAACTTACTCACGTTTTTTTATATCAGTTTAACATATCTTATAATTATGTTCATACGTATGACTTCCTCCGTTCACCATAACACATCATAACTACATCACATCTCACCACACCGCACTAAACACCACCGAATCCTCACCATAACTCACCACAGGATCATAACTGCGTCACCACAACCCAAAACGCCTTTAACCCCTTCATGCCCAGATCTTTCCTTTGCTATAAAAAATCGTCTGTTAGCCATAAAATTACGAAAAGTAACTTAACATACCAAATTATTTAGTGGACAAGGATACTAAACAAGTCATATCTACAAAAATATTGCTTATAGTCACTAAAAATCGTCTAATGGTACCCAAATAACAATGGAAATTACGTTCTGGGCCTCAAGGGGTTAATCATAACACATAAATGCATGAGACAGTTACCCAACAGTACGTTTAAAAAATTACATACATCATCTCATTGCAACTTTACTGATCTCACGCTACACCTCCTCCAACCGGCTTCCTTCAAAACAGTCATGCACTTCAAACATTATTCATTCATTACATTACATCAAAAAAGCAGTCACACTTTACTCCCATGTGCTATATTACCTCATATCTCTCAATAATAGGAGAGAATAGTCAGTATAATAAGAGTAAGAATAATGATAGGAGAGAATCAAGAATAATAGAAGTAATGGAAAATTTGGTCCTAGATAGATTAGATAGATTCGGTTATTTTGTTGTTTTCTAACTTCTAACTTATACTGTGTAACTTATTTCCGATACTTTGTTTACTTTCCTATATCAATCTAGGCTTTGTAACCTTGCTCCTTCCCCTCCAATCCTTCTCATTGCACTCACAAACACTTACACTCACAAACACTTACACTCACAGACACTTACTCTCACAAACACCTACACTCACAAACACTTACTCTCACAAACACTTAAAGTCACAAACACTTACACTCACAACCACCTACACTCACAAACACTTACTCTCACAACCACCTACACTCACAAACACTTACTCTCACAACCACCTACACTCACAAACACTTACTCCCACAACCACCTACACTCACAAAGACTTACACTCACAACCACCTACACTCACAAACACTTACACTCACAACCACCTACACTCACAAACACTTACTCTCACAAACACCTACACTCACAAACACTTACACTCACAAACACTTACACTCACAAACACTTACTCTCACAAACACTTACACTCACAAACACTTACTCTCACAAACACTTACACTCACAAACACTTACTCTCACAACCACTTACTCTCACAAACACTTACACTCACAAACACCTACACTCACAAACACTTACACACACAAACACTTACACTCACAACCACCTACACTCACAAACACTTACTCTCACAACCACCTACACTCACAAACACTTACACTCACAAACACTTACACACACAAACACTTACACACACAAACACTTACACACACAAACACCTACACTCACAAACACCTACACTCACAAACACTTACTCTCACAACCACCTACACTCACAACCACTTACACACACAACCACTTACACTCACAGACACTTACACTCACAAACACTTACACTCACAACCACTTACACTCACAACCACTTACACTCACAGACACTTACACTCACAAACACTTACACTCACAACCACTTACACTCACAACCACTTACACTCACAAACACTTACACACACAAACACCTACACTCACAAACACCTGCACTCACAGACACTTACACACACAAACACTTACACACACAACCACTTACACTCACAAACACTTACACACACAACCACTTACACACACAAACACTTACACACACAAACACTTACACACACAAACACTTACACACACAACCACTTACACACACAAACACTTACACACACAACCACTTACACACACAAACACTTACACACACAACCACTTACACACACAACCACTTACACACACAAACACTTACACACACAAACACTTACACACACAAACACTTACACACACAACCACTTACACACACAAACACTTACACACACACCACTTACCCACACCAAAACACTTACACACACCACCCACTTACACACCAAAACACTTACACACACAACTACTACACACACAACCACTTACACACACAAACACTTACACACACAGCACTTACACACACAACCACTTACACACACAAACACTTACACACACAGCACTTACACACACAACCACTTACACACACAACCACTTACACTCACAGACACTTACACTCACAAACACTTACACTCACAACCACTTACACTCACAACCACTTACACTCACAAACACTTACACACACAAACACCTACACTCACAAACACCTACACTCACAGACACTTACACACACAAACACTTACACACACAACCACTTACACTCACAAACACTTAACCAACAACCACTTACACACCAACATTACACACACAAACACTTACACACACAAACACTTACACACACAACACTTACACACACAAACACTTACACACACAACCACTTACACACACAACCACTTACACACACAAACACTTACACACACAGCACTTACACTCACTTCCTGTTACGTTACGATCCTCTCCTCATCTCCTCACCTCTATTGCTTTATCCTCAGGCACTCATCCTACCCCTCACGCAAGCACCAACACCTCACTACTCCCTCCATGCACTCACATCCTCTCACATCCTCTCCCACAGTCTCCCACAGTCTCCCACGCCCTCCCACGCCCTCCCACACACATGCCCACCACCCACCGCGCCCTTCTCTGATACAGGCGACCCACTACACTCCTTCACCGTAATTGACGGATGCCCAGCCCGCCCACGCCCTCACTCACACAAGGGAACCAGCTGTTGGGGATTACAGCCGCCCTCTCCCTCCCGCTCTCTCCATCACAACACACCAACACTTCCTCCACCACCACCACCACCACCA
>JACEEZ010017674.1:145000-147500 GCA_016584305.1 Chionoecetes opilio
ACCTCGACCTCCCATCTTGTTACAGCCCCCGTCCGCGCCGCTTCGCTCACACCACCATAACTCTTCGCTCAACCCTCGTCACTCGCACCCTATAGCCCAGCAGCTAACACACCACCGCACTCTTCCCCCGCCACAGCCTTAAGTGCGTGGCTGTGATATGTTGTCCTTCAGTCGGCCGCAACCCTACCGCGGGGACGCCTCGACGACACTAAAATCCGCGATTCCCAAAGATGGATCACCTCGCGACACACCGCCAAACGAGGGTCCCAAACGGTGCCTCCAAGCGACCAGGGATTAAGAAGAGGAGTCCGGATTACGGCAGGAAGGTTGCGTGAGCCTTTTTCTGCCCGGCGCGAAGGATACGAACGAGGAGGAGGAGACGGAGGAGGCAGCCAGGAGTAGGAGGGTGGGAGGGAGAGTAGAGGTGGTGAACTCCGCTTTTAACACGATCCAATAAAGAGAAAAGTTTTGGGGGCATGTATGGGCGCCTGGAATGGAAGGGAAAAGAGATGGACTGCCGGGAGGAAGAGGATCAGTTACCGAGTTCTTTGCCTGTTGGGCTGTTGGGATATTGAGGTCGAGGTGGGTGTCAGGCAGGGAGAGGAGAGGAGGGAAGAGGAAGAGAACGTCAGGCTGAGTCCAAAGTGGTGTGAAACTCGTCCCAAAGGTGTGACGGAAAGGAGTACCATAGTTCCTAATTACTCTCGGTATACAGAGTCACTTTACACCGCGTTTAAGGGCCCCGTGGAGGAAGGAAAGGGAGAGAGGAGGGAGGGAGAGAGGAGGGAGGGAGAGGGAGCCATGAGGGGTATGTTAAGTTCCTGCCCCGCCCCTCTCACTCCCCCCCCTCTCTCTCTCTCTCTCTCTCTCTCTCTCTCTCTCTCTCTCTCTCTCTCTCTCTCTCTCCTCTCTCTCTCTCTCCGACCACACATTCTTTCACACGGCATTCCCTTCAGTATTTAGCGAAGCCTCACACCTCCTCATAACCTCACCTCACACCCCTCACTCCGCCTCATACTCAGGTTTTTTCCCTCATACATTATCCGTCACTCGTCCTCATACAAACTCATTTTCACTCTATTTAAAACCCTCCCACCCTCACTCTCCCCTCATATTCCAGACGCTCAAGCTTATTTATCTCCTTATTTCCCCTCACTTTTCCCCTCACACCTTCCCAGTACCATTGCATTTACTCAGCATTTCCATTACTGCTATGAATATTGATTGCCTATGTTTATTTTCATTGTAATTTTCGCATCAGCTTCTTTTATTAACTCACGAAGACCTGAAGAAATGAATACATATAACAGGAAGAGGAGGAGGAGAAGGAGGAGGAGGAGAAGGAGGAGGAGGAGAAGGAGGAAGAGGAGGAAGAGGAAGAAGAAGAAAAAGAAGAGGGGAAGGAGAAAGGGAGGAGGAGGAGGGGAAGGTGTCACGTCAGGCGGGTATCACAGAAGGGGTCAGTTTACATGTGAGTTTGGGTCGTCTTGTGCCAGCAGGGTGCTACGTAAACACACACACACACACACACACACACACACACACACACACCACACACACACAACACACACACCCACACACACACACACACACACACACACACACACACATACACACACACACACACACACACACACACACACACACACACATACACACACACACACACACACACACACACATATACACACACTAAAAAATGGATGTGGTAGAAAACTTAATCGATATATGAGGTAAGGTTAGAGACAGGGAGGTTAATGAAGAGACAGAGAGAGAGAGAGAGAGAGAGAGAGAGAGAGAGAGAGAGAGAGAGAGAGAGAGAGAGAGAGAGAGAGAGAGAGAGAGAGAGAGAGAGAGAGAGAGAGAGAGAGAGAGAGAGAGAGAGAGAGTAATAAATATGTGCTTCTGGAATGTCAGTACAGAGGAGACAAAACTCATTTTTCTCACTTCACCCACCCACTCATTCCTCATTCCTCCACTTTACCCACCTCCACTCCCTCCACTCATTGTCTCACTCCACGACCCTCCTTCCTTCCTTCCGTATTTCCTTACTATTTATTTTACTTGCTCAAATTTCCTCATCTCTCACTCAAACATTTTTCATTCACTTACTTCCTCGAAACTACCTGACTTTTTTCACTCCCTGGGTTTTATCTTCCTCGAGTTTCTTGTTCCTTTGAGTCTATAATCTTCCCTGATCTGCCGTCTGTCTCCTGCGTCACACACGTCCTTGCAATGTGGCACTGCAGAGCTGAAGACTGGAGGAGCTTAGAGTCGTTGTTCTTCTGACCTGACGAAGCCATGGACAATTGGACATCGAGGGTCTTCGTTTGTTTGTCTTTGTAGTGTGTGCTGCTGTTTTTTCTGTGCCTTCCTCACCCTCAGAAATTACATAAGAACATAAGAAAATAAGGAAGCTACAAGAGGCCGTGAGACCTACACGAGGCAGTCCCTGTTACTTAACTCTACCTACATCCACCTCTCTTCTCCATCCATGAAT
>JACEEZ010017674.1:152500-155000 GCA_016584305.1 Chionoecetes opilio
CACCAGGCTCTCGGCCAGCCGGGACAACAGGAAAAGCAAAGTTGTCCCGCTTGAGACGAGGGCGAGTCCCGTCTCTGGGCGCATGGCGTGCCTCGTTCTCTGCCTTCTTCGTGAGGCGCCAGGCAGGGCGCCTCTTGGCCTCACCCTGGGCTGGTGCGCCGACACAGTCTTGGCTGTGTGTGGCGGTGTCCCGCCCAGCCCTTGCCTGGACCCCAGCGGGGGGTGGGCTCCCCCGGGGCACTGAGTGCGCCTCCGCCACGGGTTCTTTGTACCCTTCCCGTGGCGCAGGACTCGCCTCGCTCTGTCCCTCTGGCTGCTCTCCGCCGCAGTCTGCTGTCCTGGCAGGGAGGAAAGGATCCTGCTGCAGGCTGGTGCAGGCTGTCCTAGCTCGCTTGGCAGGGGGACAAAGGGCAAAGGCGGCAGGAAGCTTTCGCTTGCAAGGGCCTGTAGTGGTAGGCCTCTGCGGGGAGATCCTGGCTCGCTTGGCGGGAGGAGGGAAGTCCTCCAACGCCCAGTCAACGAGACACCTTCGCTTTAGTGTCTGGTTCCCCGCCATCTCTCTGACGTCGGCGCGGCGCTGAAGGCTGGGGTCTGCGCCCCCCTCGTGCTTAAGGAGGTCCCGCCTCGCGCGCTTGGCTGGGGGAAGGGAGCCCGCCAACAGCCAGGCGGAGGGCAGCTACCGCTTGGCGGGCCTGTGCGTCGCCTGGTGCGTCCCTGGATGCCCCGCGGCTGGGGGTGCCGCTGGGTGCTCCGTGAGGGTGCAGGAACGTAAACACTGGACCAGCTCACTCTCCATCACCTCGTGGTCGGTGGTGGTGGTGGTGGTGGTGGTCTGAGTACTGCAGGGAAACAATGGCTTCATGCTTGTTATGTATTGCCAGTGTGGCTGCCAAAGAGTCATGCTCTTGTGACGATGCCTTTCGCTTCAACTCTCATTACAGGCACATGTCCCCGAGCAAAAAAACACATTGGAGTTAAGAATCAGCTTATAGTTAAGAAGAATGGAACCGCGACCCACTTTTTGATATCAGAAAAACGGAGCTCCTTGTCTGGCACATTTCCCTCCTTTGTTTTGGCATTACAATCAATCGATCCTTGTAGCAAGACAGCGGGGGCCATAAGGGTTACCAAACTGTTATTTGTTTCCCGAATATGACTCTTACTGTCCATGTTCAGTTTGCTGCCGCGGAACTAAAAGCGTAGATTTAAAAAAGAAATAGGGAAAAACTGGTTCACAAATAGGGCGGTAAATGATTGGAATGGACTCAGTAGACAGGTAGTTAGTGCGGAGTCAGTAGAGAGCTTTAAAAAGAGGCTAGATAAATTCATGGATGGGTATGAAAGGTGGATGTAGGTATAGTGTTAATTAACCCTTTCACTGTAACAGGAACTACTCGTGTAGGTTTCACGGCCTCTTGTAGCTTTCTTATTTTCTTATGTTCTTATGTTCTTATGTTCTTATAAGATCATGGATTTGATTATTTTTAGATTTATTTCAAGTACACATGTAACTCACTATAACCATACAAGCAAGTTATATAAAATCCATTCAGCTACAAATCCATTTTGTTTAGTTTAGTGCCACTTAATAACCTTTTTTTCTTAGATACTTACTTAATCTACTGTGTGAGTTAAGTTCATGAGAGTAACATGCACATTAACTTCAAAAACCGTCATCCTGTAGCTTCGTGTTCATCAAAAACCCGCTCATATCACACCCGTACACTCTTAGAAAAAAAGGGTAGGAAAAGGGTAGAAAAAGGGTATTTGTAGTGATGAAATACTGCTACCCTTTTTCTACCCTTACAAATATACCCTTTCGGATCGACGCAAATATACCCTTTTCCAACCCTCTCGTCTAAAAATAAGGGTAAATAAAGGGTAGATGAAGGGTATAATCGGCAGCATCTACCCTCCAGCCTGGACATAGGGTTTAAAAAGGGTAGTGATGGTGCGATGTAACAATTCTACCCTTAATATACCCCCCATTTCTGAGAGTGTATAGTGTCTCCTGTATGTAGGGCGTCTCAGTTCAGTTCAGTTGTTGGTCGGGAGTCAGGCCTTTTTCAACGGCACTCCCTGACGTGTTTCTTCTTGCTGTCTGTGTCTTTAATTAGTTATCTTCTCTTATTCTATCTTATTAGTTTCTTTCTTTTTCTTTCTTCTTATTTTCTCTGGTCATCCAAAAACTGTTGATTGTTCTTTTTGCTTCTTCCACATTCCCATCCCCAAACAAATACTCCCCCACTATATCTATCCTCTTCCTCCTCTAGGTAAGGTTGTTGTAGCCTCACACTTTTCTTTTTTCATTACTGTCTTTCATACTGCTTCGTTCCCCCTCGTTCCCGTTCCCTCTCGTTCTTGTCCCCCCCTTGAAGCCCTCCCGAAGGTGTTAGTGATTCAGAGTTGAGTCCACGTTGAAATCCGATGAAAATATTAAGTCGCTTCACGAAATCCCAAGTAATGATGTGACAACCAGAACTAGATCTTATCGAGATGA
>JACEEZ010017674.1:162500-165000 GCA_016584305.1 Chionoecetes opilio
AGATAGACGGTGTGACAGAGAGAGGGAGACAGAGAAGGGCGGGAGACGAGGTGCTACAGTGTCAGTTTCAACATAAATGACAGTTTTCGTTTAACAGACAGTTTGCACGTTGTTGGCTGACACGTAACATATATAAAGTTGTGTGTGTGTGTTGAGAGAGAGAGAGATAGAGAGATGGGACAGAGAGAGAGAGAGAGAGAGAGAGAGAGAGAGAGAGAGAGAGAGAGAGAGAGAGAGAGAGAGAGAGAGAGAGAGAGAGAGAGAGAGAGAGAGAGAGAGAGAGAGAGAGAGAGAGAGAGAGATTAAGAGAGAGAGACAGAAACATCTAAACAGACAGACAGACAGACAGACAGACAGACAGACAGACAGACAGACAGACAGACAGACAGACAGACAGACAGACAGACAGACAGACAGAGACAGACAGACAGACAGACAGACAGACAGACAGACAGACAGACAGACAGACAGACAGACAGACATAACGATAACAATCATACTATTAACAAAAAAAATCCCTGAAACAATCAATACATATAAAGGCAAAATCAACACCAACCTACACAGAAAACAACACACAAATGCGACACAAAAGAAAGAAATATGAAACTGCAGAGAAAAAGGGACACAAAAAAAGTAGGATAAAAAGGGAGGCACCAGATCTTGCCTGAACATAAACATGACAACACACAAGGAGGAAACGGAGAGAGCTCAACGAGGAACAGTTTATAGATGACAGCGGCAAAAGAGGGGAGAGAGAGAGAGAGAGAGAGAGAGAGAGAGAGAGAGAGAGAGAGAGAGAGAGAGAGAGAGAGAGAGAGAGAGAGAGATATGAAGAAAAAATTGTTGGTACTGACTTACGTATATATATTTTTTTTCATGATTTTTTTCTTACATCCATAAAATATGCAGGTATTCTTGGAAATCTCTCTCTTTCTGCTCGTCTCTTCTCTCTCTCTCTCTCTCTCTTCTCTTCTCTCTCTCTCTCTTCTCTCTCTCCTCTCTCTCTCTCTCTCTCTCTCTCTCTCTCTCTCTCTCTCTCTCTCTCTCTCTCTCTCTCTCTCCTCTCTCTCTCTCTCTCTCTCTCTCTCTCTCTCTCTCTCTCTCTCTCTCTCTCTCTCTCTTTCCACACACCACACACACACACACACACACACACACACACACACACACACACACACACACACACACACACACACACACACACACACACACACACACATATAACATAAGATTTTTTTTTTATATATGAACTTATTGCGTTTTATTGATTTCATTAATTTGCTTCGCTACATAAGACGCGTGTTAATTATGCTAAAATATAAAGCAGAATTATCAAGGTATTCTATTATAACCAGAGTCTTTGTTTCCTCGTGATGGCACAAACTTACCAATCTCAAATATTTTGCAAGAAACTATCGAATATTCTGGTAACATGAAACATCCTTTGAACATCCTGCTCCGCCTTCTTCTCATCTCTCTTCATCTATACTTGGTCTCAGAGCCTTTAGAATTAGGGCCTATTCTAAAGACTTTTATTGATTTACTAAAAAATATATCCCCTCTACTGTCCTACTCCGTTAGGTATGATAAAGCAAGCGAGACATTTATCAGTTTACCGATTTTCAAAGTCATTTTTATTGTGTTGGTGTTCGTGTATGTGTGTGTCTGTGTGTCTGTGTGTGTGTGTGTGTGTGTGTGTGTCTCTGTGGTGGTTTGAGGTAAACACAGTATTGAAAAAAGACACATTGTGATAAGTAAATGTTTTGTTGTATATATAGAGAGGTAGATAAATCAGGTCTTAAGTGTGTGTGTGTGTGTGTGTGTGTGTGTGTGTGTGTGTGTGTGTGTGTGTGTGTGTGTGTGCGTGCGTGCGTGCGTGTGTGTGTGTGTGTGCGTGTGTGTGTGTGTGTGTGTGTGTGTATGTGTGTGGTATTTGGCAAGCCTTTTAAGTATTTTGCAATAGAGTTGTGAATGAGCTGATTTTCACTTTGGTTTATGTGAAGGCAAGGAAGGGCGGTTGTCAAAGACTGACTAAAGGAAAAAGCAACAACAACAGGGCAATGCTTTTCGTATGCCATTAGTGTCAAGTAGTGTTGAGGCTAAGATAAATATGAGACTCCAATGCAATCCAACGATCACTTTAAATCTACACTGAGAAAAGAGTAAGTCATTGTAAAATAGAAATGAACGAAGATGTGTTGATCTAAAGTTTGTCTAAGGATAACAAATATAAAGTCAATGGATTAGATTGTCCAAATGCATCGGTAAAGAGAGAGAAAAAGGGTTTGTCGTAGATTCTGCATGAAGGTTTGACAGGCAAGGGAGTAGATAAGGTCGAAAATAAGTTAATAGAAGTAGACAGTCTAGACCTTATTTATTTGTCTCTCCTAAATTCTTCTTCACTTGACATATTTGTGTAGAGGGAAGAAAAAAAGGAAGAGACGGGTAGAGGAGAAAGGAGGGAAAGAAAGGAAAGCTAGAATGAGAGAAAAGGGAT
>JACEEZ010017674.1:167500-200733 GCA_016584305.1 Chionoecetes opilio
TATCTGCTTCTCCCGGGGCCAGCCGGCTTCGTCCGTTTGCCTAAACCTAACCTAACCTAAAGCCCCGTCCACACTACCACTCACCACCGTCGGTGCTTGCCGTCGGCGCTTGCCGACGGCAAGCGCCGTTGCCAGGGTTGTGTCCACACGAAAGGTTTTGTTCGGCGGTCAGCGCGCTTCCTGATTTCAAAGTGAGAGTCATGTTTTCTGCATATCGTGTACTCTCACTCAAGATTATGAAATAACCACAGGAGGTTTAGAAAAACTGACCCAACTATCATCTTCATGACACATTTCTGCATATCATAAGCAAGAAAAATATACGAAAACCTTTTTGTGTATTCTAAAAAATATAGCAAAAAGAAATAGTGTATAAACATTTTTCTCACTTTTTTGTCTTCAACTCGCTGCAATTTCCCGACCATTTCTCCCATTTAATTTTTGATCTCATTTTTGACTCGTAATCAGCTGACTTTCTTGGTTCTGATGGTATACGGTACATAGCAATGCAAAAATATCTAGATAGTGAAAACTGCCGATAACTTGAAGCATGTGTTTGGCGCTGACCCGTGAGTGACGGGCATGCCCGCCCAATATTAAACCTGCTGAATGTTGGCGGGCAGCGCCGACGGTTAAATTTTGCTCGTCGGCATCGTGTCCACACTGCCACTTTTGAGTGACGAACACTGTTCAACGGCAAGCGCCGACGGTGGTGAGTGGTAGTGTGGACGGGGCTTAACCTAACCTAACCTAACCTAACCTAACCTAACCTAACCTAACCTAACCTAACCTAACCTAACCTAACAATATGGCGACCCCTGGCGGCCGGGCTGCGGCCATGACACCTTCACCGTGCCGGTTTCGTTCGCCGATATTAACAAAATATAGAATAAGTCTACTTTGGCCCGACATATCGATCTGAAACTTGGAATATAGCATCCCCACACACCCCGCCCCTCCAAAATCCCCCTCACCCCCCTACCCCCAACCCTACCATCCGGTTTTGTTCGGTTTCGGTAAGGAGTAGTACCAATTAAATATTGTCAAAGAATAAAAAGTGACCTACAATTTGACAAGTGACTTTTTAACTAGTCAGGGAAAGAAAATGAAGAAATCAAAACGGTTGAGATGGGTAACAAGACTAGAAGGTGAGGAGGAAGAGTTGCAAGAGGATGAAAAGAAGGTAGAGATGTGTGAAAAGAAAAGGAAAAGTAGGAAGAGATGCGTGAAAAGAAGGAGGAAAAAGAGGTAGATATGTGTGAAAAGAGGAGGAAAAGGAGGAAGAGATGTGTGAAAATAGAAGGAAAACTCAGGTAGATATGTGTGAAAAGAGGAGGAAAAAGACCTAGAGATGTGTGAAAAGAGGAGGAAAAGGAGGTAGATATGTGTGAAAAGAAGGAAAAATAGGTAGAGATGTGTGAAAAGAGAAGGAAAACTCAGGTAGATATGTGTGAAAAGAGAAGGAAAACTCAGGTAGAAATGTGTGAAAAGCAGGAAAAAGAGGAAGAGATGTGTGAAAAGAGAAGGAAAACTCGGGTAAATATGTGTGAAAAGAGGAGGAAAAGAGGTACAAATGTGAAAAGAGAAGAAAAAAGAGGTAGATATGTGTGAAAAGAAGGAAAAATAGGTAGAGATGTGTGAAAAGAGGAGGAAAATGAGGAAGAGATGTGTGAAAAGAGGAGGAAAAAGAGCTAGAGATGTGTGAAAAGAAAAGGAAAAAGAGGAGGAAAAGGAGCTAGAGATGTGTGAAAAGAGGAGGAAAAGGAGCTAGAAATGTGTGAAAAGAAGGAAAAAGAGGAAGAGATGTGTGAAAAGAAGGAAAACTCAGGTAGATATGTGTGAAAATAAGGAATACTCAGGTAGAGATGTGTGAAAATAAGGAATACTCAGGTAGATATGTGTGAAAATAAGGAATACTCAGGTAGATATGTGTGAAAATAAGGAATACTCAGGTAGATATGTGTGAAAATAAGGAATACTCAGGTAGATATGTGTGAAAATAAGGAATACTCAGGTAGATATGTGTGAAAATAAGGAATACTCAGGTAGATATGTGTGAAAATAAGGAATACTCAGGTAGATATGTGTGAAAATAAGGAATACTCAGGTAGAGATGTGTGAAAATAAGGAATACTCAGGTAGAGATGTGTGAAAATAAGGAATACTCAGGTAGATATGTGTGAAAATAAGGAATACTCAGGTAGATATGTGTGAAAAGAAGGAATACTCAGGTAGATATGTGTGAAAAGAGAAGGAAAAATGAGACTATAGAGTACAGGAGAGAAGAAAAAGATGAGCTGATGAAACAATATGAGAAGGAAAGAAGAGAGATGAGATGGAATAAGAAAGCTGAGCAGATTCAAGTTACCTGTGTTTCTTCCTAATTAGTGGCGCCAAGGTGAGCCACGGGGGGGGGGGGGAGGCATAAATTTAGGACTTCTCTCTCTCTCTCTCTCTCTCTCTCTCTCTCTCTCTCTCTCTCTCTCTCTCTCTCTCTCTCTCTCTCTCTCTCTCTCTCTCTCCCGTTAACGTAACACCCTCGACCATAAAAAAAAGTTGGTACGGAAGAAATTAAGAAAAAGAAAAGAGAAGGAAAAGATAGAAGAGAGTTGCATGGGAAGGAGGAAAAAAAAAAGTTGATGGTAAAAAGCAAAGAGTTGGTAGATGATGAGAGAAAGAGGAGAGGAAAGAAATGTGATAAAGGATAGATAGAGGAGAGTAAACAAGGAGAGAGAAATAAAATAGAGGAAATAACTGGCAAGCAAAAGTAGCAAAGGGAGTTAGAAGAAAGGAAGAGGAAAGAGGTAGTAGAGGAGAGGAAAGGTTATTGGTGTAGTAGAGGAGAGTGTAGAGGAGAGTGTAGAGGAAGTGTAGAGGAAGTGTAGAGGAGAGGAAAGGTATTGGGTGGACACGTAGATGGTTGACAGGTGGTGAAGGGGAACAGGTTGGGGGAGTAGGGGAGGAGATATAGGTTGGGGTGGGGTCAGGTGGGGTCAGGTGGGGGAAGGTGGTGAAGGAGTCAAGGGGTGAGTGAGGGAGGGAGGTGGGGGGACAGGTAAGCGCAGGTAATATCACAGTTTGCTCCCTCGTTGCGTCATTACATTAAGCGAGGCAACACTAACCCGGCGTGATGAGCTGCCGTTGTGTGAGTGTTGGTGTCATGTTAGTGGAGCACCCGACGCGTCATTATGAGGCAGGTGAGGGTAGTGTTGATATAATGGAATATGCAGTAGTGATGATTATGGCAATGTTAACAATGACGAAGAGATTAGTAATGCTAGTAGTTATAGTGATGATTAGTTATGATGATAATAATAATGATGAAATGCAGTAGCAAAAAATAACATTAATGATGACAATAATGATAATAATGGTAATGATGAAATAATGATAGTAATAATACTGATGGTAATGATAACAGTAATAGTACTAATACTAATATTTAAAATAGTCATTGATTTCAATATTGTAATCATTGTTATCATTATCATTATTATCAGTATCACAAAAAAGACAAAAATAATTATAATGATAATAATAATAGTAATGATGATACGTATTAACGTTAGTAATTATAATATGATAAAAGAAAAGATGATGATACATACACTGATAGATCAATGAAACAAGCTGAATGATGATAGAAAAAAAGGCTTTAAATCTACGTTCAATTATTCAAAAAAGGAGAAAAAGCTTAACTCCTTCACGCCCAGATCTTTCCTTTGCTATAAAAAAAATGTGTTGTTAGCCATAAAATTACGAAAAGTCACTTAATATACCAAATTAGTTAATGCATGCACAAGGATACAACAAGTCATATCTGTAAAATATTGCAAATATTCACTAAAAATCGTGTAGTGGTAGTCATATTACAATGGAAATTACGTTCTGGGTCTCAAGGGGTTAAATACCATTCACAACGAAGTTTGTAATTCACGAAACTTTGAACATACAACATGAAAAGAAACTCAAAGAATACCGAGCTTCATCAAACTTCAGCAACACAGCAAGGAACAAGCGAGCGCCCTCAACACACACGATGATGCCTTCAAACTAGAAAATCTTCCAGCGAGAAAAACTGCGAGGCCGAGAGGGAGTTAACAAGCCCATTATCCCGTTCATTAGCAGCTTAACGGAGGCGCGGGGCTGTTGAGGAGTGTCGGCCGGGGAATGGAGCTAACAATAATGCAGCACTAACGAGGCCAGGGGGTAGTTAAAGGGTGATCAGCTTGTTAATTAGTGATTAGAGGGAAGGGCAAGAAGGCTGCTGGAGTGGAGATTAAAGATTGGCAAGCGACCACGCCCTTGTTGCTCTCTTGACGAAGTGAGAGAGAGAGAGAGAGAGAGAGAGAGAGAGAGAGAGAGAGAGAGAGAGAGAGAGAGAGAGAGAGAGAGAGAGAGAGAGAGAGAGAGAGAGAGAGAGAGAGAGAGAGAGAGTGGTAAGAGAGAGAGAGAGAGAGAGAGAGAGAGAGAGAGAGATGGAGAGAGAGAGAGAGAGAGAGGAGAGAGAGAGAGAGAGAGAGAGAAAGGGGAGAGAGAGAGAGAGAGAGAGAGAGATGAGAGAGAGTGTGTGTGTATTGGAAGAATTATAATGATGTAGAATAAGAGAAAAAAATAAATGTACACATATTAATTATTAAATTGCTAGAACATCGGCAATATAAATGAAGGTTTCGTAAATAAATAAAAAAATATACCGACCAAAAGAAATACCAAATCTTGAAACTCACAAAAACTAAGGAAAATAGAGTAAAAAAAAAGAACATTAATCAAACTCAAGGAAATCCAAAAAATCAAGGAAATCTGCAATCACACAACGTACGTACAATAAATTCTCCAACACCAGTAAAACTATATCCAAGAAAATCAATAAAACGCAATAAAATGCAAATGACAGCACGAGAACATACGAATTGGACGGAAAGTAACCATTGAAATGAGTTATTATAAGGAGAATGATAGATGGAAACAGACATAAGCAGGGCCGATATAGACAAGAGCCGAGTCCTCCCCCGCTGCGGTCCTCCCTCGACATTCCATCTCCACCAAACTCAAGTTGTTTACAAGCGTCGATACTCCCCGCTGATTGGCCCGCGGCGTGACTCAAGCTCCGCCCATTATCAATATTAACCAATGGCGTGACATAAAACCTTTGCCGGAGCTTGCGACGCGAACAAAAATTGTGAGTAATCAAACATTGCCTCTATTTTTTTTGTGTGTTTCTTACGATCGTGTTTTTTCATTTTCTAGCCATGAATGATATCGTGTTATGCCTTTATAAAATTCTATGTTTGAGAGTGACACAAGGCTACGTAGCTATATATATATATATATATTTTCTTCGACTTTTGTATTTCTTTGAATGGATAACATAAAAAAATAGCATCTTTTCACTATATATATATTTTTTTTTTACTTTTTTATTTCTTTGAATGGAGAACATAAAAAAAATGCATCTTTTTTATATATGTATATTTTTATTTCGACTGTTTTATTTCTTTGAATGGATAACATCAAAAAATTGTATCTTTTTATATATATATATATTTTTTTTTTGACTTTATTTTTCTTTGTATGGATAACATAAAAACATTGCATCTTTTTTATATACGTATATTTTTTTCGACTGTTTTATTTCTTTGAATGGAGAACATAAAAAAAATGCATCTTTTCACTAAGCAATCATTTCTCTGTACCCCATTAACTAATACGATGGATATAATACTTTCTTCCTTACCATGGATTAAAGACAAAATGATAAGGAGTAGCAGAAGGAGGAGGAAGCTAAGGAGGAAAAACAAGAGAAGGAAGCAAGGGAAAGCCAGGAAATAAGATTGTTTTTATTACCAGTGATTTTATTCGATTTTTTTTTCAGGTAAGGTAAATGGAGAGAGTGATATTAACCCTTCAAGCCCAGATCTTTCTTTTGCTATATGAAATTGTCTGTTGTTAGCCATAAAATAACGAAATAGTAACTTAATATACCAAATTAGTTAGTGGACAAGGATACTAAACAGGTCATATCTATAAAATATTGCTTATATTCACTAAAAATCGTCTAATGGTACCCACATTACAATGGAAATTACGTTCTATGTCTCAAGGGGTTAATTGTGGTGTTACAGAGTGCACGAGTGAGGGGAAATGAGGGAAAGCGTGAGGAAAATGAGGGAATAAGATGAGAAAAAAAGGAGAGAGAGAGAGAGAGAGAGAGGAGAGAGAGAGAGAGAGAGAGAGAGAGAGAGAGAGAGAGAGAAAAGAGAAAGGGGAAGAGAGAGAGAGAGAGAGAGAGAGAGAGAGAGAGAGAGAAAGTAATATCCGGCCTTTAATTGTGTCCAGGAAAGGGATCTCTTTCTCACTCTTTCTTTCTCTCTCTCTCTCCCCCTCTCTCTCTCTCTCTTTCTCTCTCCCTCTCTCTCTCTCTCTCTCTCTCTCTCTCTCTCTCTCTCTCTCTCTCTCTCTCTCTCTCTCTCTCTCTCTCTCTCTCTCTCTCTCTCTCTCTCTCTCTCTCTCTCTCTCGCTCCTTTTCCTCTTTTCACTCTTCAGGTTATGAGAGTTTAAATATTCAACCTTTCAGTGTCTTAGAGAGAAAGTGGAGTAAGAGTCGAGGAGGAGGAAGAGTGGACATAGAGTGGAGAGGAGAGAGGAGCAACAGGTGGAAACAGTGTGTTAAGGTGGAGGAGTAGAGTGGAGGGGATGATGGTAGTGGTGGAGAGGTGATGATGAGAGACGAGGAGAGTGATGAAGGTGATGAAGAAAGAGTTTTAAGTCAATCTATCCTAAATATTCTCATGAAAAGTTGAAGTGAGAGAGAGGGAAGGAAGAAGGGATATCGAGAGAGAGGGAAGGAAGAAGGGATATCGAGAGAGAGAAAATGTATCGAAAGGAGATGAATCAAGGTCAAAGAGGAGAGAGAGAAGAAGAGGAGAGAGAGAGAAGAAGAGAGAGAGAGAAGAAGAGAGAGAGAGAAGAAGAGGAGAGAGAGAACAAGAGGAGAGAGAAGAAGGAGAGAGAAGGAAGAGGAGAAGAAGGAGAGAGAGAGAAGAAGGAGAGAGAAGAAAGAGGAGAAGAAGAAGAGAGATGAGGGAGAAGAAGGAGAGAGAGAAGAAGAGGAGAAGAGAAAGAAGATGGACAGATGTAGATAGATAGCTAGATAGATGTCCCAATGTATGAAAAAAGGTAGAATGGGTTAGGAAGAGAAGGAGGAGGAATAGCATACGGTTAGAAAAAGTAGAATACAGGAGAAAATATTGAGAAAAAGAGGAGGAAGAAGAGGGAGAGGAAGAACAAGGAGGAGGGATAGAGATATAAGGAAGGAAGGAAAGAGGCTGAAAAAAAAGTCATTGGATGGTTGGTTACGTGAATATAAGGAAAAAAAATGTTGATATGAAATGAAAGAAAAAGAGAAAAAGTGAACTGCGTAAGAATGAGAGAGAGAGAGAGAGAGAGAGAGAGAGAGAGAGAGAGAGAGAGAGAGAGAGAGAGAGAGAGAGAGAGAGAGAGAGAGAGAGAGAGAGAGAGAGAGAGAGAGAGAGAGAGAGAGAGAGAGAGAACCATTGTTTTGGTCAGACGTTGACAAGTGCGTGGGCTGGTGCTGAGTGTCATGACCACCTCTCCTCCTCCTCCTCCTCCTCCTCCTCCTCCTCCCATCACCTTTCCTCCTCACCTCTACCCTCTGCCCTCTCATGGAAAGGTTAGGAGAGGGAGGGATCCGTGACAGTTAAGGAAAGACGGGTTGTTAGCAAAGGGGTGGAGAGGGTTTAGGGTAAGTGAAAATACAGGTAGGTTAGGCCTGATAGGGTAAGGGAGGGTGGTAGGTAAGGAGAGGCAGGTAGGTAGTTAGGGAGGAAAGGGTAAGAACGAGAGAGGTAAGGGAAGGGGAGGAGGTGGCAAGGGGTTTAAGGCTAGGTGAGAGAAGGTTGTTAGATAAAAGGGTTGGGTTATGGCAGGTTAAATTAGTTAGGTAAGTTAATTCCCTTGGCTATTGTTGGGTAGTTAGGGTGGAAAAGGATATGACAGAGAGAGGTAAGGGAAGGGGAGGAGGTAGCAAGAGGTTTAAGGCAAGGTGTTAGAGAGGTTGTTAGGTAAAAGGGTTGGGTTATAGCAGGTTAGATTAGTTAGGTAAGTTAATTCCCTTGGTTATTGTATGGTAGTTAGGGTGCAAGGGATAAGACAGAGAGGATAGGTAAGGGAAGGGGAGGAGGTGTTTAGGGCAAGGTGTTAGGTAAAAGGGTTGGGTTATGGCAGGTAAAATTAGTTAGGTAAGTTAATTCCCTGGGCTATTGTTGGGTAATAGGCGTGGGATGGAAGGTGGGTCTCATTAACCACTTGCCTCTATCCTGTCTTGGGTGGCGTTTTCACCATTATATATTTTGCTTTCCGAGACGTTATTTTACTGGCTGATTTCTTAGTTCCCATTTACAAAGAATCTTATAACTTCTCACTTATCGATTTTGTCCCAGAACTTTTTTTTCTCTCTCTCTCTCTCTCTCTCTCTCTCTCTCTCTCTCCTCTCTCCTCTCTCTCTCTCTCTCTCCTCTCTCTTCTCTCTCCTCTCTCTCTCTCTCTCTCCC
Organism: Chionoecetes opilio; assembly: GCA_016584305.1. NCBI lineage: Eukaryota > Metazoa > Arthropoda > Malacostraca > Decapoda > Majidae > Chionoecetes > Chionoecetes opilio. The sequence continues at coordinate 176,074 of JACEEZ010017674.1, forward strand.
CTCTCTCTCTCTCTCTTCTCCTCTTCTCTCCCTCTCCTCTCCTCTCTCCCCCTCTCTCCTCTCTCTCTCTCTCTCTCTCCTCTTCTTCTCTCTCTCTCCTCTCTCTCTCTCTCTCTTCTAAATTAATTAAAACAAAATATCTCTCTCTTTCTCTCTTTTTCTCAGCAGAGGCAAGAACAAAGATAAAAACAGAGAGAAATATAGCGGGCGAGAGAGAGAGAGAGAGAGAGAGAGAGAGAGAGAGAGAGAGAGAGAGAGAGAGAGAGAGAGAGAGAGAGAGAGAGAGAGAGAGAGAGAGAGAGAGAGAGAGAGAGAGAGAGAGAGAGAGAGAGAGAGAAAAAAAAACAGACAGACAGACAGACAGACAGGGACAAAGAGAGACATGTGCACACATAAATATACAGACAAAAAATATACATGTTACTCATTCTTACTGCTGTGCATTAAAATTATCTTCTAGCAAGTCATCTGATAACCGTACACTGTTTTATATAGATGCATATTGTGTCTTTATTAAAGGGTTATGTCTAAATATTCTAAGATCGTGGGGTTATGAAGGTACTCTTTGATTGCCAAACATAAGATTAAATTTGTTCAAGGAGTGAGTGTGTTAAGGCGACCTGGACCAGACACACAGAGGCGAACAGGTGAATGAGATTAATTACCTTGACTAATGAGGAGTTTTTGGACCCCAAAGAGGCTCCCCGCTGTCCGTGATTGTCTGATGCTAAAACTATTTTCTGGGAGTTTTGTGTGTGTGGTCATTCACCCATGGTTCTTTTCCCCGCGAGCTGGGTCGCGATCGCCGTTTTCCCCCTCTAGTGCGAGTTGGGCCATTATTATTGTGTGTGTGTGTGTGTGTGTGTGTGTGTGTGTGGTTTGTGTGTGTGGTTGTTGTGTGTGTGTGTGTGTGTTGTTGTGGGTTTTTGGTGTGTGTGTGTGTGTGTGTGTCGGGGTGTGTGTGTGTGTGTGTGTGTGTGTGTGTGTGGGTGTCGTGGTGTGTGGGAGGGAGTGAAGGGAGGGGGGAGGAAAAAAGGGGGAGGAAGGGGAGGGAGGGGAAGGGAAGAGGGAGGTACACCACACACACACACACACACCACACCACCACCACACAACACCCCACACACACACACACACCACAACAACAACAAAATCCTTTCTGTCCAAGCTAAAAAATAAATAAAAGACCAAATTAGAGAAGAATTTCAGTGTGTTTATTTGATCGCCTCTAAGACCCGCGCATGACCCATTATAGAGATCAGCCTACTTGGTCGTGTCTGCGCTTCTTGGAGAGTCATTTATTAACGTCCACAACACAAATAGTAAATCCCAGAAGAAGAAGTGGAAGATAAAAAAGAACAATTCTATTCATATGCCCGAGATAAGAGGAACCGCGGCGCCTGATCAAGTCACTCGGCCGCCTCTTCCCGACAGAACAGAACGTGATGCCTCCTTGGGGAACGCTCTAAGCCGACAGGGAGTAAAATGTGAAGCGAACGAGTGACTGGCCGCCTTTGACGTTAGAAGGACGCGCGGCAACCCTCAGAAACGTCAGCCTTACGTCAAAACATAAACGGTTGCGGCTTTTTGGTTACTTCGACCACGCAAAATAAAAAAATAAAAAGTTGAAATCACCTCCAGAGAACAATCACATGAATTTACTTTGGTGCTGCTAGGTATGTAAAAGTATAAATAAAGTATTCTTAGTATAAAGTATTAGTAATAAAGTCTAAGTATATATAAAGGCAGAGCGATCTAATGTTTGCTTTTCATATCTTTTATTGTACTTCTTCGTGACTCGTTTTTTTTATTTTTAGAATGATTATCGTAACTTCAATAGCGAGTTTATAAAGTAATCGTGTTTTTTATGCGTTATCTGGTTGGGTTGTTAGTCTCTGGTCAGCTTGTTAGTCTCTACTCAGGTTGTTAGTCTCTGGTCAGGTTGTTAGTCTCTGGTCAGGTTGTTAGTCTCTGGTCAGGTTGTTAGTCTCTGGTCAGGTTGTTAGTCTCTGGTCAGGTTGTTAGTCTCTGGTCAGGTTGTTAGTCTCTGGTCAGGTTGTTAGTCTCTGGTCAGGTTGTTAGTCTCTACTCAGGTTGTTAGTCTCTGGTCAGGTTGTTAGTCTCTACTCAGGTTGTTAGTCTCTGGTCAGGTTGTTAGTCTCTACTCAGGTTGTTAGTCTCTGGTCAGGTTGTTAGTCTCTGGTCAGGTTGTTAGTCTCTACTCAGGTTGTTAGTCTCTGGTCAGGTTGTTAGTCTCTACTCAGGTTGTTAGTCTCTGGTCAGGTGTTAGTCTCTACTCAGGTTGTTAGTCTCTGGTCAGGTTGTTAGTCTCTACTCAGGTTGTTAGTCTCTGGTCAGGTTGTTAGTCTCTGGTCAGGTTGTTAGTCTCTGGTCAGGTTGTTAGTCTCTGGTCAGGTTGTTAGTCTCTACTCAGGTTGTTAGTCTCTGGTCAGGTTGTTAGTCTCTGGTCAGGTTGTTAGTCTCTACTCAGGTTGTTAGTCTCTGGTCAGGTTGTTAGTCTCTGCTCAGGTTGTTAGTCTCTGGTCAGGTTGTTAGTCTCTACTCAGGTTGTTAGTCTCTGGTCAGGTTGTTAGTCTCTGGTCAGGTTGTTAGTCTCTGGTCAGCTTGTTAGTCTCTACTCAGGTTGTTAGTCTCTGGTCAGGTTGTTAGTCTCTACTCAGGTTGTTAGTCTCTGGTCAGGTTGTTAGTCTCTACTCAGGTTGTTAGTCTCTGGTCAGGTTGTTAGTCTCTGGTCAGGTTGTTAGTCTCTGGTCAGGTTGTTAGTCTCTGGTCAGGTTGTTAGTCTCTGGTCAGGTTGTTAGTCTCTGGTCAGGTTGTTAGTCTCTGCTCAGGTTGTTAGTCTCTGGTCAGGTTGTTAGTCTCTGCTCAGGTTGTTAGTCTCTGGTCAGGTTGTTAGTCTCTGGTCAGGTTGTTATTCTCTGGTCAGGTTGTTAGTCTCTGCTCAGGTTGTTATTCTCTGGTCAGGTTGTTAGTCTCTGCTCAGGTTGTTAGTCTCTGGTCAGGTTGTTAGTCTCTGGTCAGGTTGTTAGTCTCTGGTCAGGTTGTTAGTCTCTGCTCAGGTTGTTAGTCTCTGGTCAGGTTGTTAGTCTCTGCTCAGGTTGTTAGTCTCTGGTCAGGTTGTTAGTCTCTGGTCAGGTTGTTAGTCTCTGGTCAGGTTGTTAGTCTCTGGTCAGGTTGTTAGTCTCTGGTCAGGTTGTTATTCTCTGGTCAGGTTGTTAGTCTTTGGTCAGGTTGTTAGTCTCTGGTCAGCTTGTTAGTCTCTACTCAGGTTGTTAGTCTCTGGTCAGGTTGTTAGTCTCTGGTCAGGTTGTTATTCTCTGGTCAGGTTGTTAGTCTCTGGTCAGGTTGTTAGTCTCTGGTCAGGTTGTTAGTCTCTGGTCAGGTTGTTAGTCTCTGGTCAGGTTGTTAGTCTCTGGTCAGGTTGTTAATCTCTGGTCAGGTTGTTAGTCTCTGGTCAGGTTGTTAGTCTCTGGTCAGGTTGTTAGTCTCTGGTCAGGTTGTTAGTCCTCTGGTCAGGTTGTTAGTCTCTGGTCAGGTTGTTAGTCTCTGGTCAGGTTTGTTAGTCTCTGGCAGCTTGTTAGTCTCTGGTCAGGTTGTTAGTCTCTGGTCGGTTGTTAGTCTCTGGTCAGGTTTGTTTAGTCTCTGGTCAGGTTGTTAGTCTCTGGTCAGGTTGTTAGTCTCTGGTCAGGTTGTTAGTCTCTGCTCAGGTTGTTATCCTCTGGTCAGGTTGTTATCCTCTGCTCAGGTTGTTAGTCTCTGGTCAGGTTGTTAGTCTCTGGTCAGGTTGTTATCCTCTGGTCAGGTTGTTATCCTCTGGTCAGGTTGTTATTCTCTGGTCAGGTTGTTATCCTCTGGTCAGGTTGTTAGTCTCTGGTCAGGTTGTTATTCTCTGGTCAGGTTGTTATCCTCTGGTCAGGTTGTTAGTCTCTGGTCAGGTTGTTAGTCTCTGGTCAGGTTGTTAGTCTCTGGTCAGGTTGTTAGTCTCTGGTCAGGTTGTTAGTCTCTGCTCAGGTTGTTATCCTCTGGTCAGGTTGTTATTCTCTGGTCAGGTTGTTATCCTCTGGTCAGGTTGTTAGTCTCTGGTCAGGTTGTTAGTCTCTGGTCAGGTTGTTAGTCTCTGGTCAGGTTGTTAGTCTCTGCTCAGGTTGTTAGTCTCTGGTCAGGTTGTTAGTCTCTGGTCAGGTTGTTAGTCTCTGGTCAGGTTGTTAGTCTCTGCTCAGGTTGTTAGTCTCTGCTCGGGTTGTTAGTCTCTGCTCAGGTTGTTAGTCTCTGCTCAGGTTGTTAGTCTCTGCTCGGGTTGTTAGTCTCTGCTCAGGTTGTTAGTCTCTGCCCAGGTTGTTAGTCTCTGGTCAGGTTGTTAGTCTCTGGTCAGGTTGTTAGTCTCTGGTCAGGTTGTTAGTCTCTGGTCAGGTTGTTAGTCTCTGGTCAGGTTGTTAGTCTCTGGTCAGGTTGTTATTCTCTGGTCAGGTTGTTAGTCTCTGGTCAGGTTGTTATTCTCTGGTCAGGTTGTTATCCTCTGGTCAGGTTGTTAGTCTCTGGTCAGGTTGTTATTCTCTGGTCAGGTTGTTATCCTCTGGTCAGGTTGTTAGTCTCTGGTCAGGTTGTTAGTCTCTGGTCAGGTTGTTATTCTCTGGTCAGGTTGTTAGTCTCTGGTCAGGTTGTTAGTCTCTGCTCAGGTTGTTAGTCTCTGCTCAGGTTGTTAGTCTCTGCTCAGGTTGTTAGTCTCTGCTCAGGTTGTTAGTCTCTGCTCAGGTTGTTAGTCTCTGCTCAGGTTGTTAGTCTCTGCTCGGGTTGTTAGTCTCTGGTCAGGTTGTTAGTCTCTGGTCAGGTTGTTAGTCTCTGGTCAGGTTGTTAGTCTCTGGTCAGGTTGTTAGTCTCTGCTCAGGTTGTTAGTCTCTGGTCAGGTTGTTAGTCTCTGGTCAGGTTGTTAGTCTCTGGTCAGGTTGTTAGTCTCTGGTCAGGTTGTTAGTCTCTGCTCAGGTTGTTAGTCTCTGCTCAGGTTGTTAGTCTCTGCTCGGGTTGTTAGTCTCTGCTCAGGTTGTTAGTCTCTACTCAGGTTGTTAGTCTCTGGTCAGGTTGTTAATCTCTACTCAGGTTGTTAGTCTCTGGTCAGGTTGTTAATCTCTGGTCAGGTTGTTAGTCTCTGGTCAGGTTGTTAGTCTCTGGTCAGGTTGTTAGTCTCTGGTCAGGTTGTTAGTCTCTGGTCAGGTTGTTAGTCTCTGGTCAGGTTGTTAGTCTCTGGTCAGGTTGTTAGTCTCTGGTCAGGTTGTTAGTCTCTGGTCAGGTTGTTAGTCTCTGGTCAGGTTGTTAGTCTCTGGTAAGGTTGTGTAGTCTCTGGTCAGGTTGTTATCCTCTGGTCAGGTTGTTAGTCTCTGGTCAGGTTGTTAGTCTCTGGTCAGGTTGTTAGTCTCTGGTCAGGTTGTTAGTCTCTGGTCAGGTTGTTAGTCTCTGGTCAGGTTGTTAGTCTCTGGTAAGGTTGTTAGTCTCTGCTCGGGTTGTTAGTCTCTGGTCAGGTTGTTAGTCTCTGGTCAGGTTGTTAGTCTCTGGTCAGGTTGTTAGTCTCTGGTCAGGTTGTTAGTCTCTGGTCAGGTTGTTAGTCTCTGGTCAGGTTGTTAGTCTCTGGTCAGGTTGTTAGTCTCTGGTCAGGTTGTTAGTCTCTGGTAAGGTTGTTAGTCTCTGCTCGGGTTGTTAGTCTCTGGTCAGGTTGTTAGTCTCTGCTCAGGTTGTTAGTCTCTGGTCAGGTTGTTAGTCTCTGGTCAGCTTGTTAGTCTCTACTCAGGTTGTTAGTCTCTGGTCAGGTTGTTAGTCTCTGGTCAGGTTGTTAGTCTCTGGTCAGGTTGTTAGTCTCTGGTCAGGTTGTTAGTCTCTGGTCAGGTTGTTAGTCTCTGGTCAGGTTGTTAGTCTCTGGTAAGGTTGTTAGTCTCTGGTCAGGTTGTTATCCTCTGGTCAGGTTGTTAGTCTCTGGTCAGGTTGTTAGTCTCTGGTCAGGTTGTTAGTCTCTGGTCAGGTTGTTAGTCTCTGGTCAGGTTGTTAGTCTCTGGTCAGGTTGTTAGTCTCTGGTAAGGTTGTTAGTCTCTGCTCGGGTTGTTAGTCTCTGGTCAGGTTGTTAGTCTCTGGTCAGGTTGTTAGTCTCTGGTCAGGTTGTTAGTCTCTGGTCAGGTTGTTAGTCTCTGGTCAGGTTGTTAGTCTCTGGTCAGGTTGTTAATCTCTGGTCAGGTTGTTAGTCTCTACTCAGGTTGTTAGTCTCTGGTCAGGTTGTTATTTTCTGGTCAGGTTGTTAGTCTCTGGTCAGGTTGTTAGTCTCTGGTCAGGTTGTTATTCTCTGGTCAGGTTGTTAGTCTCTGGTCAGGTTGTTAGTCTCTGGTCAGGTTGTTAGTCTCTGCTCAGGTTGTTATTCTCTGGTCAGGTTGTTAGTCTCTGGTCAGGTTGTTAGTCTCTGGTCAGGTTGTTAGTCTCTGGTCAGGTTGTTATTCTCTGGTCAGGTTGTTATTCTCTGGTCAGGTTGTTATTCTCTGGTCAGGTTGTTAGTCTCTGGTCAGGTTGTTAGTCTCTGGTCAGCTTGTTAGTCTCTGCTCAGGTTGTTATTCTCTGGTCAGGTTGTTAGTCTCTGGTCAGGTTGTTAGTTAGAGGCGACGATGTAAGTTGGGAGGAAAAGAAGTCTTGAGCATAAAAATTAAACTCAATAATAATTTCATCAAGATAAGCAAAAGCAAGTGAAATAACAAATTAAATGAACAGCAAAAAAGGAAAAGAAGTGATATTAAAAACTACTTTTTTTTTTTTACTTTGAAAGAGAAATAAAAGCAATGGTGTAAAATAGTAATAAATATTTGTATGTCGAATAAAAAAGATAAGTTAAATATGAAAAAGTCACATAATCACAAGAAAAGAAATACGATATATGTCAAGCAACCTGTTATTTTTTTTCTTTATTAACTAGCGTCTACACTTTCATCCCTCTTCTCTCTCTCTTAATTTCCTATCTTATTTTTCTCTCCTCCGTCCCTTCCTTCCTTCCTTCATCCCCGGGCACTTCTCTCAACCCTATACAAGAACAACGAAACAAGAAAAAAATACACAAATCTTCTTGCATAGAAAATAAAACATACAATTGGAAAAAATAAGACAACCTGATTTTACGGAATACTTAGAAAACGGAAAAAATGTAGTGATGATGAAAGATGCTAAAAAGATATCGAGCAAGTGAAGGAGGTGGAGGCGGCGTAGAGAATAAAGGAGACGAAGAAGGGAAGGAAATGAAGGAGGTGGAGGAGGCGTAGAAAATGAAGGAGACGAAGAAGGGAAGGAAATGAAGGAGGTGGACGTGGCATAGAGAATGAAGGAGACGAAGAAGGGAAGGAAATGAAGGAGGTGGTGGAGGCGTAGAGAATGAAGGAGACGAAGAAGGGAAGGAAATGAAGGAGGTGGAGGAGGCGTACAGAATGAAGGAGACGAAGAAGGGAAGGAAATGAAGGAGGTGGAGGGTGGGGAGGGGCAGCATGCAGGACGCGAGGGACGAAGGTCGAAGGTCATAAGTTTGCCGCCAACACTTGCTGAAGCTAATGGAAAACTGATAATTGCGGCGGCGAGAGTAAGCTACTGTCCCACCAACCTCCCTTCTTCCCTTCTTTCCCTCCCTTCCCTCCCTTCTTCCCTCCTTCCCTCCATTCTTCCCTCCCTTCCCTTCCCTTCTTTCCCTCCCTTCCCTCCCTTCTTCCCTCCCTTCCTTCCATTCTTCCCGCCCTTCCTTTCCTTCCTTCCCTTCCCTTATTCCCTCCCTTCCTTCCTTCCCTTCTCCCCTCCCTTTCCTCGTGCTGCTATTATTGCTACTTGTCCTCTCTTTGTCCTTTCCACAACTCTCTTTTTTTCTACTTCTTCTTCTTCTTATTATTATTATTTATTATTATTTTTTTTTTTTTTTTTTTTTTTTTTTTTTTTTTTTTTTTTTTTTTTTCTCCGTCTTCTTTTCCTTCTTCTCCTTCTTCTTCTCCTCTTTCTTCTTTCTTCTTCTTTTTCTTCAACCTTGTTACCTCCCTACCTCATAAAATTTTGTATTCTTCATTTTTATTTCATCTATCTGTTTCTTCATTTCCCATTTTTCCTCCTCCTCCTCTCTCCTCCTCCTCCTCCTCTCCTCCTCCTCCTCCTCCTCCTCCTCCTCCTCCTCCTCCTCCTCCTCCTCCTCCTCCTCCTCCTCCTCCTCTACGTTTTGTAATTCTCTCCTACGATCATAACATTATCCTCATCATTCTTCTCATTCCATCTTTCATAAAACCATCAGTGTGTCCATTAACAGTTTTTTTCTATCCCCATTAAACTTTTTCCTCTTCTTACACCCATCTTTTATCCCTTGTATTTAATCTTCATTATTATTTTTCTTGCATTTCTCGTCCTGAACGTACCTTTTATTTCAACCTCAAATTTTACGTCATTATAAAACGGTCTTTGTGTTATTTGTCTACATTTTCTATCAATTTTCTTCATCTATTTTCACTCTTACCAACATTTACTCTATCCTATTAACTCTCTAAGCTCCTTTGTTATTTTTTTCCCAGCATACCCATACCTTTTTTTCTCTTACCTGTCTCTCCTCCCTTCTTCCTTCCCCTCCCTACCTCCCTCTTCCTCTTTCCTCCTTCCTCCTCCTTCCTCCTCCCTATCTCCCTCTTCCTCCTTCCCCTCCTCCTCTTCCCTTCTTAGTGATGATTGGTGAGGCAACGCAAGCTTTCCAGTCCTGATGGATGAGCCAATCACCGAATCAATACCTTCCTCCCCCTACCAGAATTAGCCTCCATCACCACACAATGCCGGGAGGGAAGGAGGGAGGAAAGGGAAGGAGAGAGAGGAAGGGAGGGAGAGATATAGAAGGAAGGAAAGGGGAAGGGAAGGAGTGAGGTGTTTCTGTCAGAGGTGAGGACGAGTGGGATAAAGGAATATAAATAAAGGGAAAGGGATAGGAGAGAGGGATAGAAATAGATAGAAAGGAAGGGGGAAAAGGATGATTTCTGTCTGACACGGTTGTTGCGAAAGGAATAAAATAATAGAAAGGAGAGGGACACGGCTGTTGCGAAAGGAATAAAGGAAGAAAGGAGAGGAAAGAATATAAGAAGAGAGAGAAAGGGATGGGAAGGAGAGGCGTGTGGTTAAATAGGTAAATCAAGGAAAAGGAAGAAAGTAAAGAGAAAGTGGATGGAAGGGAAGGAAGGAAGGAAGGAAAGCGAAAATAAGGAAAGGAAGGAAAGCGAAAGAGGGAAAAGAGAATGGGAAGGAGAGGGGTGTCGTTAAATAGGTAAATCAAGGAAAGGAAAAAGAAAAGGGAAGGGAAGGGAAAGAAACTGGGAAACAGGCTACAATAAAGGGTAGTTTTAGGGGTAACACTTTAAGGTTAAGGGAATGGCGGGTGTTAGCGTTGTGTTTATGATTGTTTTGAGGCTGTTGCTCGGGCTGTTGTGTTGGTGATGGGACAGCTTTGTGTTATTAAGTGTGGGAGGAGTGAGGGAATGAGGGAGAGGAGGAGTGAAGGGTGAAGGAGGAAGGGGGGAGAGAGAGAGAGAGAGAGAGAGAGAGAGAGAGAGAGAGAGAGAGAGAGAGAGAGAGAGAGAGAGAGAGAGAGAGAGAGAGAGAGAGAGAGAGAGAGAGAGAGAGAGAGAGAGAGAGAGAGCATAATAACATAACAGCATAAACAGTCTATACAAAAACCTGTCGCTCTTTATAAAACAATTCCTGCTCATCCACTATTCCATCCGTCATCCTTATCCATGAATCTATCTAACCTTCTCTTGATTAATAAAGCTCTATCACATTCACGCTCACTCCCTCATTGCTAACCTTGTTCCTCTCATTCCCCATTCACCATCAAATTAGTAAACGAGATATTACCTATTTCTAGTACCTAACCTAACCTAACCTTACCTATCTAGTACTTAAGTTAACTCTTTATCTTGTTAGTGTTACTTTTTTTTTTGTCTGTATGCCTCCGGGCGATAATAAAATCATTATTATTATTATTTATGCCTTAAATCTGAGTCAGTTTAGTTTGCCTCCAATGTTACGTCTCCTACCCTTCTCATTCACTTTTAAAGCCATACCAATATCTCCTTTTCCAACCCTTTTAGGTGGGGAGGAGAAGGAGGAAGAAGGAGGGGAAGGAGGAGGAGGAGGAGGAGGAAGAGGGAGAGGAAGAGGAAGAGGAGGAGGAGGAGGAGGAGGAAGAGGAGGAAGAGGAGGAGGAGGAGGAGGAGGAGGAGGCGGAGGAGGAGGAGGAGGAGGAGGAGAAGGGAGGAGAGGAGGACGAGGAGGAGGAAGAGGAGGAGAAAGAGGAGGAAGAAGAAAGGGGTGGGGTCCTCTGATAGTATCTCCTACACCCCTCCCACATTAGGTCAGTGGCAGGGCGCGGTAGATAAGGGAGAGAGAATAGGGAGAGGGTGAGGGAAGGAAGAAAGGAAGGAAGGAAGGAAGGAAGGACGGACAGAAAGACTGAAATCTGAAGAATATACAAGAGAAAAAAAATCACTGTAAAAAGAGAAGTGAATGAAGAAAATAAAGTCGGAGAAAGAAGTAATGAGGAAAGAAAGAGACGAAAAGAAAGAAGAGATAGAGATGGAGAGAGAAACTGGAAAACTGATAATTGCGACGGCGGGAATAAGATACTGTCTCGCCGACCTCCCTCTCTTCTTCTCTTCTTTTTTTTTTTTTCTTTTTTTTTTTACCTTTATTCTTATAGGTTTTACAGTCAGGAGCTTCACTGGACTACTGAAACATCTTTGATTTTAGAATGTGTAAATTATTCCTAGCTTAACATACATACATGGGTTACTATTCTAAATTATCTATTTCTCTAATTCACTATTTCACTACTAAATGAATTTTACATGTACATGTGTTACTATTCTAATTTTACATTTTATTTTTCAGTACTACTAATATATATATAGACATAGTTGAACTTAAGCGGGGTTTTTACAAGTTTATAGGTAGGTACTTATACTATGGCTGCTTTATCCAAGCGTTCACAGCACTCTTGAAGGTCTGGAGTGACGGGTAGAGTAAAGCTGTGTCTGCTGTACCATTCGGTTCCACATTCTTGTGTAGCGTGGAAGGAAGGAACGCGGAGGTCTCCGTCCGGGCCCAAAAGGGACGATTAGTTGATGGTCCCTGGTAGCAGCAGTTCGTGTGGTGTGGCCGTGTGGTCTTGCCCAGGGCTGTCGGAGAGCATCCAGGTGCGGGACATGCTGCTTGTGTGTCTTGTAAACGACGCACAGACCTGCTACGTCGCGACGCTACTGCAAGGGTTGCAGAGGAGGGAGAAGCTGGTCCTGCAGAGCCTTCAGACGTATTAACCGTTTGGGCTCGGGCCTGTACCTTGTCAAGAAGGAAGACCACCGTGAGAGGGCGTACTCCAAAAGGGAGCGGACTTGAGCTGCATATAAGGTGGTGACCCCTTGGGAGTAAAGAAGGTGTGAGACACGCCGGACACAGCTAAGTTTCCAGGCGGCTTTCCTTGCAATGGTTGGATGTGGTCGGTGAAGGTCAGGACGCTATTCACTTCCACCCCAAGTATGGAGATGGACGTCTGCAGGGGCACCGGCCTCCCACCCAGTAAGATGGTAGGGTGGGAGTATCAGGAGGACGTTGTCGTCGGGAGATGAGCATCGCCGGGGTTTTCTCTGGAGCGAGATCCACTTGCCATCGACGACCCCATGAGATGACGGTTTGGAGGACCTGATTTATGTGAGCGACAGTCGTGCGGTGATCACCAATGTCGCAGGGGAATGTAAGGGTGCAGTCATCGGCATATGCATGTGCCTCTGGGATGAGCTGGAGCAAGTCATTGAAGAATACTTCCAGGGGAAAGGGGGGCCCGAGCACACTGCCCTGTGGGACGCTGGCAAAGATGGGGTGTTCCTCTGATTTGACCGTCCACCACCACTCTAAGAAATCTGTCCCGCAGGTAGTCTTGTAGTAGGAGCACAGATGACCGCGGAACACCCAAACTGTTTCAGTTTGGTGATGAGCCTGATGCCCACACCCTGTCAAAAGCTCCTGCAATGTCAAGGGCATGACGTATGTGTCCTTTCTTTGGTCAGACGCTTATGCATGTGGGTGGGCAGATGGAGCAATAGGTCGGCGCTGACCTGTTTGCTCGGAAGCCAAATTGCCCTTGGGTGTTAAAAAGGTGGTGTGATGTGAAGAAAGCGATATCTTGTCGGCAATTATAGCTTTTTCCGCGTCTTGCCAGACTGATAAAGGGAGTGGCCCTATAGTTCCCTTTGGGGGCAGTTCTTTTTCCTTTCTTATGTATTGCCCACCACTCTGGCAAGCCTTCCCAGGTGGGCCACCTCCATTAGTGAGGCAGTGCTGAAGATGTAGCCCAAAGGGCGTTGCTACTGAGAGGGGCAGCGCTGAGGATTTTGAAGCTAATGTTGTCTGGGCCCAAGGCCTTCTTTGTGTCGACCTGAACTAGTGTCGGCGAATTCCACCTATTATAGTGAGGTTAAAAAGGTTGGGATGGTGAGGATGGGCCCCAGCTGGGATGATCGCTGGGGATCGGTACTGTCATTTTGTTGGAAAAAAATGTCGCGAGTACCTCGGCCTTGTTCCTTGTTTCTTGGTGGCCACTGGTGCCTCAGACTTGATAGCGGAGTATGGTGTCGTCCCGTTGTCAGAAACCTTTTTGCTGTTTAAGTGTGGTCCCCCAGGACTTGTTACCCACTGAACGACTACTGAGCTTGATTTTGAGGTCGTCTTGGGCCCGCGGGCGTTGAGCCATGGTTGGGTTTCTTCATTGGCTGCACAAGCGTGTCTGTAGGGGCCCCCTTGTTAGCACGTAAAACACACACTTTTCCCTCCTTTCCCCCCTTTCTTTTTTCCCCCCGTTTCCCCCCGGGTTTCTTTTCCCCTCTTTTCCCCCTTCAAAAAAAAAACCCCCTTTTTCCTCTTCCCCTTCTCCTCCTTTCCCCCATTTTTCCTTTCCTATTCTTCCCTCCTTCTTCCCTCTTTCTCCATCTTCCCTCCTTTCTTCCCCTTTTCCCCTTTCCTCCTTTCTTCCTCCTTCCCCCTTTTTCTCCTTTTCCCCTTCTTCCCCCTTTGCCTCGGGCTTCCTCCTTTCCCTCTTTCTTCCTCCTTTCCCTCTTTCCCTCCTTTCTTCCCTCCTTTCCTCTTTCTTCCCTCCTTTCCTCCTTTCTTCCTCCTTTCCCTCTTTCTTCCTCCTTCCTCTTTCTTTCCTCCTTCCTCTTTCTTCCCTCCTTCTTCCCCCTTCCTTCTTTCTTCCCTCCTTCTTCCTCCTTCTTCCTCCTTTCCTCCTTCTTCCTCCTTTCCCTCCTTTCTCCCTCCTTTCCCTCCTTTCTTCCCTCCTTCCCTCCTTTTTTTCCCTCCTTTTCCCTCCTTTCCTCCTTTTTTCCCTCCTTTCCTCCTACTTTTCCCTCCTTTCCTCCTACTTTTCCCTCCTTTCCTCCTTCTTTTCCCTCCTTTCCTCCTTCTTTTCCCTCCTTTCCTCCTTTCTTCCTTTGTCTTCCTCCTTTCCTCCTTTCTTTCCCCTTCCCTCCCTTTTCCCCCTTTCCCTCCTTTTCCCCCCTCCTTTCCCTCCTTTCCTCCCCCTTTCTTTTTTTCCTTTCTCCCTCCTTTTTTCTTTCCCTCCTCTTCCCTCCTTTCCCTCCTTTCTTCCTCCTTTTCCCTCCTTTCTTCCTCTTCCCTCCTTTCTTCCCTCCTTTCCCTCCTTTCTTCCCTCCTTTCCCTCCTTTCTTCCCTCCTTTCCCTCCATTCGTCCCTCCTTTCTTCCCTCCCTTCCCTCCATTCTTCCCTCCCTTCCCTCCATGTGTCTGAAGTGCCGGGTAAATGAATATAAAGAGAATATAAGACAAAGGATTTAAGAACGACGGCGGAGGTCAGAAGGTCAAGGTTATAGAAGAATGGATGAAAAAGCATAAAAAAGCTATTAAATATCTGAAGCAGCGAGCAATAGAAAAAATGGGATAAGCTGGAGGCAAGGAAAGAGAGTAAAACCAAATGCTAAAAAAAGGATCATAACATCAATACTCATCATCATCATCAATACATCAATACACTCACTCATACATCATCAATACATCATCATACTCATACATACTCGTACTCATACATCATCAATACATCATCATCATCATCATCATCATCATCAATACACTCACTCATACATCATCAATACATCATCATCATCATCAATACACTCACTCATGCATCATCAATACATCATCATCATCATCATCATCAATACACTCACTCATACATCATCAAAAACATCATCATCATCATCATCAATACACTCACTCATACATCATCAATACATCATCATCATCATCATCAATACACTCACTCATACATCATCAATACATCATCATAAAACCCAATCCCCCCTCCTCATCCATCATCAAAATTTAACCCCAAATCATCATCAATCATCATAACACTCACTCTTACATCATCAATCTCATCATCATCTCATCATAAATCCCCTCCTCTTACATCCATACATCATCTCATCATCTCACATCATACACCCTCATAATCTCAAACATCCTACTCATCAACTCTACTCATAATCACAATAACATCCTCATCATCATCATCATCATAAATACACCACTCATACATCTAAAATCTCTCAACTCTACATCTCTACTCTCATCACCCAATCCGCATCATCATCATCATCATATCAATACACTCACTCACATCATCATACATCATCATCTCTACATACTCGACTCAACATAAATCAATACGCTAAATCATCTAAATACACTCACTCATAAAATCTCAACCATTTTCCAGATAAATATTTGTTGTTTTTTCCCTTGTGTAAATCCCCAATCAAGGAAAAAAAGCTTAATTATAGTATTAACCCCTTCCACCCCCACTCTATCTATCCATCCCTCCTCCTCCTTCCCCCTCTCCCCGCCTCCCCTTCTATCCCTCATCCCTTTCTTCAACTCTCCTCCTCCTGTTTAACCCCTTCACGCCCATTTCCTTCCTTTGCTATAGTAAAAATAATCGTATGTTCGCAGCCATAAAATTTCGTAAAGTAACGAATAATCATTAGTTATGCCCCAAGGTAAAAAACAGGTCATAGCTATTGAATATTGTTTATATTCACTAAAAGTCGTCTAATGGTAGCTAAATTACAATGGAAATTACGTTCTGGGTCTCAAAGGGTTAAAAGTTTACCTGATAAGGAATCGAACCCCGGTCCCCTTTTGGCGTTTTTTATCGATTTCCCATCCACCTCCCGGGGCAGGGGGAGTAGAAAACTCAGTAAAAATAGAAAAAAAGAAAGTGTAAAAAAGCAAGAAAATGTTATGAAGCCACCAGGATTAGGATGAGAGAAATATATGAGCGTGACGCAGCAAAGACGGTTTTCAAAAAGTAAAGGCGAAGAGGATTGCAGACGTGCGGACGATTGGACAATATGACTGATTAATGAGGCACACAATATAGTTGAATTTAAAAATTTTGGACCCCCCCCCCCTTTGTTTCATCTCTTAACTGTCTGTGGTAATTTTTGAGCGATTATGGCGTGGATGCTTTTTTTTTTTTTTTTTTTTAAAATTATTTTTTTTTATTATTTTTTTTATTTTTTTTTTTTTTTTTTTTTTTTTTTTTTTAAACGTTGCCTATACGCCTGTTGGCAGGGGTGACCCAGGGATCGGATGGTGGCTCGGGGGGGGGTTTTCATTTTGAGGGCTGGTGGTTCACCACTCCCCGTGGGGGCGCAGGCAGGATTCTTATAGTGACCCTGTTTTTAGGGGCTCATGCCGCCCCCCTGTTCCTCCGATGCCTCGCAGTGAAGGAGAGTTGTGGGCGGGGCTGGGGGTTTTCTTAGGGCCCCTCGCGGGGGCGAAAGGGTTTTGGTTTTCTTCGGGGATCGAACTCGGGTCACCGAGAACCCAGTCGGAACCTAACCACTCCATAACTAAGCTTTTTGTATATTTGTGTGTGTGTGTGTGTGGTGTGTGTGTGTGTGTGTTTTTTGTGTGGGTGTTGGTGTTGTGTGTGTGTGTGTGTGTTGTTTGTGTTTGGTGTGTTGTGTGTGTGTGTGGTGTGTGTGTGTGTGTGTTGTGTGTGTGTGTGTGTTTGTTTTGTGTGTGTGTGTGTTTGGGGTTGGTTTTTTGTCCCTTTGTTTTTGTGTTAAAAGAAAATTTTTCTTTTAAATGTTTGCATAGAGGTGTTTATATACGTTTGGATTTGTAATTCTGTCTTGGTGTTGTGTTTGTGGGGGTGTGTGTGTGTGGTGTGTGGTGTGTGGTGTGTGTGTGTGTGTTGTGTGTTTGGGGGTTTTTCACCCCCTGGGCTTGACCACTCGAGCTGGCTCGCATCGCCGTTTTTTTCCCTCCCCGACGAGCTTGGAGCTCATTTTACCAAACTTTTGGGGAAAGTTGGGACACCCCACAACCCCCATCCCCTTGCTCAAAGGGGACAGTAACCACCCGAATATGTATTTTAAAAAAACCCCCCGGGGCAGCGAGGATTCGAACCGGCTAACCACAAAGGGCAGGCCACGCGCTATCCATTTGACCCTCGGGCGACACCCTCCCATGAATCTCATAAAATTTCCCCAGATACAACCCAAACCCCATAAATATATTAAAAAAATAAACCCTGGATAATTCCACTGCAACAAAATGGTAATGAAAAATAATTGCTATTGACCTGACCTTAGGCTAACTGAACCTAACTTAATATCACACAAAGCTTCACACACACACACACACACCAACCACACCCACACCACACAACCCCCACACACCACACACACACACAACCACACAACACACACACACACACACCACCACACACACAACCCACACACACACACACACCCACCCCACACACACACACACCAACCAACACCCAAACTGGTGGGTAATCATTGCCTCTATGCTTGCCTCTATCGCGGTGTCCTCACGACAAAGGGGACGAAGAGAAGCTCCCAAGAATCGTGCGTGTTCGCGGCGGCTTCGGCTTAACCTCGCCTCTCCATGCGTCCTAAGAGGCTTGGCGGCGATGAGGCATTAGAAGTTAAGATACTCAGCGCAGACATAATTAAGATATGACGTCAGATGGTGATAAATACGTATTTGTATAAGCATTACCAAAGAATGTTCTATATATTACATTTTCATAAAGACAATCGTGGAAATGTCTAATACGTTTTCTCTTTTTCATATTTCGAAGAGCCATTTAAATTTTTTTTCTGACTGAGATTTCTGCGTCTGCTGCATTTTCTTCAATTCTCTAACATTTCTAGGTAGCCATAATCTTTTTCTTCAATTCTCTAACATTTCTAGGTAGCCATAATCTTTTTCTTCAATTCTCTAACATTTCTAGGTACCATAATCTTTTTTCTTCAATTCTCTAAAATTTCTAGGTAGCCATAATCTTTTTTCTTCAATTCTCTAAACTTTCTAGGTAGCCATAACTGTTTCTTCAATTCTCTAACATTTCTAGGTTTGCAATAATCTTTTTCTTCAATTCTCTAACAATTTCTAGGTAGCCATAATCTTTTTCTTCAATTCTCTAACATTTTCTAGGTAGCCATAATCTTTTTTTCAATTCTCTAACTTTCTAGGTAGCCATAATCTTTTTCTTCAAATTTTCTACACATTTTAGGTTGCCATAATCTTTTTCTTTCAATTCTCTAACATTTCTAGGTAGCCATAATCTTTTTCTTCAATTCTCTAACCTTTCTAGGTAGCCATAATCTTTTTCTTCAATTCTCTAAACATTTCTAGGTAGCCATAATCTTTTTCTTCAATTCTCTAACATTTCTAGGTAGCCATAATCTTTTTCTTCAATTCTCTAACATTTCTAGGTAGCCATAATCTTTTTCTTCAATTCTCTAACATTTCTAGGTAGCCATAATCTTTTTCTTCAATTCTCTAACATTTCTAGGTAGCCATAATCTTTTTCTTCAATTCTCTAACATTTCTAGGTAGCCATAATCTTTTTCTTCAATTCTCTAAAATTTCTAGGGAGCCATAATCCTTTTTCTTCAATTCTCTAACATTTCTAGGTGCCATAATCTTTTTCTTCAATCTCTAACATTTCTAGGTAGCCATAATCTTTTTCTTCAATTCTCTAACATTTCTAGGTAGCCATAATCTTTTCTTCAATTCTCTAACATTTCTAGGTAGCCATTAATCTTTTTCTTCAATTCTCTAACATTTCTAGGTAGCCATAATCTTTTTCTTTTAATTTTCTAACATTTCTAGGTAGCCATAATCTTTTTCTTCAATTCTCTAACCTTTCTAGGTAGCCATAATCTTTTTCTTCAATTCTCTAACATTTCTAGTAGCCATAATCTTTTTCTTCAATTCTCAAACATTTCTAGGTAGCCATAATCTTTTTTTCAATTCTCTAACATTTCTAGGTAGCCATAAACTTTTTTCTTCAAATTTTCTAACATTTCTAGGTAGCCATAATCTTT
The DNA here is from genome assembly GCA_016584305.1 of Chionoecetes opilio. NCBI lineage: Eukaryota > Metazoa > Arthropoda > Malacostraca > Decapoda > Majidae > Chionoecetes > Chionoecetes opilio. Next base: position 194,555 of record JACEEZ010017674.1, read on the forward strand.
TTTCTTCAATTCTCTAACATTTCTAGGTAGCCATAATCTTTTTCTTCAATTCTCTAACATTTCTAGGTAGCCATAATTTTTTCTTCAATTCTCTAACATTTAGGGACCATAATCTTTTTCTTCAATTCTCTAACATTTCTAGGTAGCCATAATCTTTTTTCTTCAATTCTCTAACATTTCTAGGTACCCAAACTTTTTCTTCAATTCTCTAACATTTCTAGGTAGCCATAATCTTTTTCTTCATTCTTCATTAACATTTCAAGGTTTGCCATAATCTTTTTCTTCAATTCTCTAACATTTCTAGGTAGCCATAATCTTTTTCTTCAATTCTCTAACATTTCTAGGTAGCCATAACTTTTTCTTCAAATTTTCTAACCATTTCTAGGTAGCCATAATCTTTTTCTTCAATTCTCTAACATTTCTAGGTAAGCCATAATCTTTTTCTTCAATTCTCTAACATTTCTAGGTAGCCATAATCTTTTTCTTCAATTCTCTAAAAATTTCTAGGTAGCCATAATCTTTTCTTCAATTCTCTAACATTTCTAGGTAGCCATAATCTTTTTTTTCAATTCTCTAACATTTCTAGGGAGCCATAATCTTTTCTTCAATTCTCTAAATTTCTAGGTAGCCATAATCTTTTTCTTCAATTCTCCCAACATTTCTAGGGAGCCATAATCTTTTTTTTTCAATTCTCTAACTTTCTAGGTAGCCATAATCTTTTTCTCAATTCTCTAACATTTCTAGGTAGCCATAATCTTTTTCCTTCAATTCTCTAACATTTCTAGGTAGCCATAATCTTTTTCTTCATTCCCCTAACATTTCTAGGTAGCCATAATCTTTTTCTTCAATTCTCTAACATTTCTAGGTAGCCATAATCTTTTTTCTTCAATTCTCTAACTTTCTAGGTACCATAATCTTTTTCTTCAATTCTCTAAAATTTCTAGGTAGCCATAATCTTTTTCTTCAATTCTCTAACATTTCTAGGTAGCCATAATCTTTTTCTTCAATTCTCTAACATTTCTAGGTAGCCATAATCTTTTTCTTCAATTCTCTAACATTTCTAGGTAGCCATAATCTTTTTCTTCAATTCTCTAACATTTCTAGGTAGCCATAATCTTTTTCTTCAATTCTCTAACATTTCTAGGTAGCCATAATCTTTTTCTTCAATTCTCTAACATTTCTAGGTAGCCAATAAACTTTTTTCTTCAATTCTCTAACATTTCTAGGTAGCCATAATCTTTTTCTTCAATTCTCTAACATTTCTAGGTAGCCATAATCTTTTTCTTCAATTCTCTAACATTTCTAGGTAGCCATAATCTTCCACGGCTTAAATAATTCCATATCTATAGATGTCATTTCTGCGTTCGATTTCCCAAGGGCAGTGTAGGCTTTTTCTGCCTCCTCTCATTCACGTATTGATAACTATAAACCTCCCGTAGACACCAATCAACAACTTTTACTACATCTAATATTTCCTACATTTCCTCTAACCCCTATTTTTATCCCTACATCCTTATAAGAACATGAGAAAATAAGGAAGCTACAAGAGGCCGCGAGACCTACACGAGGTAGTTCCTGTAATAGCCATCCCTTCTTAAGTATCATTATTGATTGAAAACTTTACACATCTAATATTTCCTGGGTAGCTGTAGACACCCACCCTTTCCATTGTCCCCCTTACATAATCAGCTCCACCGCTTCCCTTCCATACAGTATGTGAGTGGAAGTGGAGGTGGAAGGGGTGTCAGGTGCCAACAAGGATTACAGGGAGTTTCGTACACAAGTTGTTTCGTACCCAGGTTTTGTTAGTTGTTTCGTACACTGATTTTGAGTTTTTTCGTACATACCTGGTGCCGTTTCGTAACTCTAGTAGTCAAGTTCAACGCTGAGCTGAGTGTACGAAACGACTATGCTTTCATATAGGCTACGAAACAACTTTTTGGTGTACGAATCTACTGGTGTACGAAACAACTTGTGTACGAACTGACTGCACCCCCCAACAAGCAGCTCTCTTCGATAGGTACGTCATCCGTTTTTTAGTGTGTGTGTGTTTTTTCCATCTTCTGCTTCGTAACATAAGCTGACCCATTAGTAAACATCTCCAGCAGAGGCTCTCGAGTTGCCTTGGAAAAAAAATAGATAACACGATGCAATTAGTGGAGGTTTTGATAACAGGTATAGTAACGTACAGTACAAAGGGTCTCGTGAAACAGGGAATTTTTGTATACTGTAGTTATAATTTTTTTGCATGTGTGTGTGTGTGTGTGTGTGTGTGTGTGTGTGTGTGTGTGTGTGTGTGTGTGTGTGTGTGTGTGTGTGTGTGTGTGTGTGTGTGTGTGTGTGTGTGTGTGTGTGTGTGTGTGTGTGTGGAGAGAGAGATAGAAAGAGAAAGATAGAGAGAAAGAGAGAGAAAGAGAGAGAAAGAGAGAAAGAGCGAGAGAGAAACAGACACACACACACACATACTCACAAACACACACACAGTCACACACATACACACACAGTCACACACACACACACAGTCACACACACACACACACACACACAGGAAATGACCCTAGCAACCACACACCGGTTTTAAATTAAAGTCAAACAAACCATAATACAATCCATTCTTTGCTACAGAAAGATAAGTATGTAGCACAATTTTCTTCACGTCAACTCGAAGTGTGGCCTTAATACATACTTGTGCTACCTGACACCGGCATGATTTGGAGGGCAAGGCATCGGCTGACGGTAATATTGAGCGTAACATGAGACGGGGTTGGTATCAAGATTTCCTCTCCAAGCCTCGGGTTGGTTGTCGTTTCCCCAGTGTGTGTGTGAGAGAGAGAGAGGGGGTGGTGGAGAGAGAGAAGAGAGAGAGAGAGAGAGAGAGAGAGAGAGAGAGAGAGAGAGAGAGAGAGAGAGAGAGAGAAGAGAGAGAGAGGAGAGAGAGAGAGAAGAAGAGAGAGAGAGAGAGAGAGAGAGAGAGAGAGAAAGTGACTTGCAAACTAAAATACTTCTCTATCATTACAGTCTCCGAAGTGTCGACAATGTTGAAAAAAGTGGTAAAGTTGATCACATAACACCAACAAAATATATAAGTACGTAGAGGAGGAAGAAAAATAAGAGGGAAGAAGAGGAACTATAGCAAACAAACAGGTAAGAGAAAGGCTGTAGCAGGTGAAAGAAGGAGGAGGAGGAGGAGGAGGAGGAGGAGGAGGAGGAGGAGGTGGAGGTGGAGGAGGAGAAGGAGGAGGAGGAGGAGGAGGAGGAGGAGGTATACGAGGTAGAAAACGAAGGAGGTGAGTTGGTTATCGCTCCTGAGCCTCCATTAAGCCCATGGTATCATTTACAGCAGGTCGGCTTGAGTGTGGGAGGGCGCGAGGCAGACAGGAGGGATTTGTGCGGCTCAACAGACTTTTGCACTCCCCTCCTGCGGCCTCAGAAGGGTCTTACGCAGGACGCTGTCTGTTTGGCTCCACCTGCAGACGCGTTCACCTGGAAAAGAAGGATGAAAAATATATATGTCTCTTGAAACAGTTACGTATTTAGTTTGTAGTTAAAAGTTTGTGGTAAAATATATAAACGTCTCATGAAACAGTTACTTATTTCGTTTGTAGTTAAAAGTTTGTGGTAAAAAATATAAACGTCGCATGAAACAGTTACTTATTTAATTTGAAGTTAAAATTTTGTGGTAAAAAATATAAACGTCGCATGAAACAGTTACTTATTTAATTTGAAGTTAAAATTTTGTGGTAAAAAATATAAACGTCGCATGAAACAGTTACTTATTTCGTTTGAAGTTAAAATTTTCTGATTGTTATTTGTTTGTGTACGTACGTAAGAGATGCTGTCGTCGTTCTGTTCTCTTCCTATTGTTCTTCTTCTCTACCTCCTTCTCATAAGAACATAAGAACATAAGAAAATAAGGAAGCTACAAGAGGCCATGAGACCTACACGTGGTAGTTCCTGTAAATCCCGTATATCATTCATTGGTGGCATTATAAAAGTAGTACACCACATCTACTAGACAGCTAATTACTGGATGGATATTTCAGTACTAGAGGAGCATCAGAGCAAATCCCAGACATGATTGAAAGTTTGTACTCCACTATGGAAAGTCAAGTTCTCATGCCTCTTTTCCCAGCCGAATGTGGGAAAAACAGTAAAACACTAAAACTAAACTATTGGAAGCAAGGTAACAGAATACCCTAACCTAACTTTCTCACCACTATTTTTGTTATAGTAAAAACATAGAAAAGTGTATCAGTATGAAGTATAAAGTATCGAGATATAAAAATAAGTATAAAATATTGATGGTATGAGAACAGAATAACTTCCTAACCCAGCATTTTTCCCCTTTACTATTTCTATTCCTTGGTACTATCTTCCCCATTACCCCCCCCCCCCATCCTTCTATCATCTCCTTATAGTATGAACGCTGAGCAGGACAGTCCGGCCCATGGCAAGCCGGAGTCAGTCCTTCGTTGCCTCAGCTCTAAGCGGTACTTTGATCTTCGTTTTTTCTTCAGTATACATAGAGTTAAATCTTTCTCAACTCAGCAAAAAGGAAAAAGAAAAAAAAACGTCGCATCCCCAACTCAGCAAAAAAAAGAAAGAAAGAAAAACGTCGCATCCCCAACCCAGCAAAAAAAAGCAAGAAAGAAAAACGTCGCATCCCCAACTCAGCAAAAAAAAGAAAGAAATAAAAACGTCTCATCCCCAACTCAGCAAAAAAAGAAAGAAAAAAAAACGTCTCATCCCCAAATCAGCAAAAAAAGAAAAAAATAAAAACGTCGCATCCCCAACTCAGCAAAAAAAAAAGAAAGAAAAACGTTTGCATCCCCAACTCAGCAAAAAAAAGAAAAAAGAAAAACGTCGCTCCCCAACTCAGCAAAAGGAAAAAGAAAAAAAAATGTCGCATCCCCCCCAACTCAGCAAAAAAAAAAAAGAAATAAAAACGGTCGCATCCCCAACCCAGCAAAAAAAAGAAAGAAAAAACGTCGCCATCCCCAACTCAAACAAAAAAAAGAAAAAAATAAAAACGTCGCATCCCCAACTCACAAAAAAAGAAGAAAATAAAAACGTCGCATCCCCAACTCAGCAAAAAAAAAAGAATAAAAACGTCGCATCCCCAACTTTAGCAAAAAAAAAAAGAAAGAAAAACGTCGCATCCCCAACTCAGCAAAAAAGAAAGAAAGAAAAACGTCGCATCCCCAACTCAGCAAAAAAAGAAAGAAATAAAAACGTCGCATCCCCAACTCAGCAAAAAAAAGAAAGAAAGAAAAACGTCGCATCCCCAACTCAGCAAAAAAAAGAAAGAAAGAAAAACGTCGCATCCCCAACTCAGCAAAAAAAAGAAAGAAAGAAAAACGTCGCATCCCCAACTCAGCAAAAAAAAAAAAAAAAATCAAAGAAAAATAGTAAATAAAAACCGTCGCAACCCTAACTCAGAAAAAAAACATAATAATAATGATAACAATAAACTAGGAAATAGACGTCCACACTAAAGATGTGGAACGTGTCCAAGCTCGCACAGGCTAATGTCAACTTTTTAAATACCCTCACCTTAAAATACTTCTATTACAGAACAACAAAGTGACATTTACAAGCCTATATGCACTCTAGACCTTGCCCCCATTCGTGCAGTAAACATTTTACAAGCCTATATGCACTCTAGACCTTGCCCCCATTCGTGGAGTAAACATTTTACAAGCATTATGCACTCTAGACCTTGCCCCCATTTGCCGAGTAAACATTTTACAAGCCAATATGCACTCTAGACCTTGCCCCTATTCGTGGAGTAAACATTTTACAAGCCAATATGCACTCTAGACCTTGCCCCCATTCGTGAAGTAAACATTTTACAAGCCTATATGCACTCTAGACCTTTTCCCCCATTCGTGGGGTTAAACATTTTACAAGCCTATTGCACTCTAGAAACCTTGCCCCCATTCGTGGAGTAACATTTTACAAGCCTATATGAAAAGATTCACCAATCTTTTAGTACCAAAGAATGAATTCGGCTGAAGTAGGGGTCCCCGCTCGCTTCGTTTGCTTGGACAAAAAAAAAAAACGTCACATCCCCAACTCAGCAAAAAAAAAATATATAAAATAAAAAAAAAAACGGGTCGCTCCCCCCCAAATCAAAAATTGCAAAACCCAAATCAACAAAAAAAAAAAAATAAAAAGGG
>JACEEZ010017676.1:0-15208 GCA_016584305.1 Chionoecetes opilio
TATATATTAATAAAACAATATATGATAACAATAATGATAATAATATAAATGATATAATTAATAATAATAATAATAATATAATAATAATTTGATAACCCAGCATAGTGATAGCATATAGATACAGATATAGATACAGCATATGATAATAATAAAGATACTGATACTACCATCATACTACCTAGATGCACACACACACCACACACACACCACATACACACACACACACACACACACACACGGGGAACTCCGTAGTGTAAGGGTTAGCACGCTCGCTCACAACCGAGAAGTCCGGGTTCGATCCCCGGACGGAGCGAAGACAGACGGCGGTCTTCTTAAAACCCGAGCCCTTGTCCACCCAGCAGTGATGGGTACCGGGTGTTAGCCGGGGTTTGTGACCTGCCTCCCGGGTTTGCTGGCTTCGGCCAACACTAAACACTTGGATGAATCAGAGCGCTGCTCTGGCCCTGTAAAATACAACTAGATGAATACAACTAGATGAATACACATGCACAGTGCACACACACCACCACACACACATTAACACACACAGCTGGAGTGTACACGGAAGCGGCCGGAGGAGGAAGGCTCCCAAACATTGGACGCGCTGGGTGAATGCAGGGACCACCAACCCCGCAGAGAAAGCTGAAAGACCTTAAGTACCTATAGGTTAGGGCTATGGAGTTTAAATGTCCCGTCTCCAAACGATTTACCTAAAAAGTGATAAGTAGTGGAAGTGAAATAAACGTAAACAGATAAACAAATGGCGGATCAGCTGGGGCCAGCTGGGACCCCATTCCATGGCTTCAACAGCAATGAATAGGACATATTGGGACTGAAATGTGAACCAGAGAAGAGTTGTAATGTTAAAAAACATTGTACATGAATTAATGGATAAACTTGAGAAGATGGAAAAGAAGGTACGTTTTGGAAAAAGATGATTCTATTTTGAAAATAGAGTGGACAAACTAAATGGAAAGCAGGACGATGAAAAGGTTGAGCAAATGCATGCTGAAATGTACTCTGTACACAGAAATGGAAATAACAATAGGAAATGAAAGATGAAAGAAAAACAGGGAAAGATAGAACAGGAAAAGAACAAGACAACTTACGGCGATGATGATTACTGATGATGCTAAATTACTAAAAAAAGTAGAAAGTAAAGAGGACTGTGAGGATTTACAAAAGGATCTAGATAAGATTTTCAGATGGAGTCAACTATGGGAAATGGAGTTTAATGCCAAAAGTTTAAGTGATGGAAATGGGCAGTAGCAAAAAGAGACAGAGAGGAAAGTATTCGATGGGAAACGAATGGATAATCAAAACAAAGGTCGAAAAAGATCTGGGAGTATGGATTAAGGACAATTTGTCACCAGAGAAGCATATAAACAAGATCACAGGAGATACATACCAGTTTGCTGAGGAATATAAGAATGGCATTCAAATATCTGGATGAAGAGATGATCAAGAAATTGGTAACATCTCTGATTCGACCAAGGTTGGAATATGCGGCAGTGATTTGGTCACCACATAAAAAGAAGGATATAAGGAAGATTGAGAGAATACAAAGAGCAGCCACAAAATGGCTCCAAGCCTGAGAGATTTAACATATGAAAAAAGACATTTTATGACTAAAACTCCCAACACTTGAGAAAAGAAGAGAAAGGGGAGATTTTATAGCAGTGTATAGAGCATCAATGGGTCTGGAAAAAATTGATAGAAATGATCTGTTTGTGTGTTTGTGTGGGACGACAGAAGTACAAGAGGTCATGAGAAGAAGAAGGTCATGAGAATGAAAAGGACAACATGCAAGAGGGATATAAAAAAATACAGCTTCCCGTATAGAAGCATAGAAGCCTGGAACACCTTGATGCAAAAGTGATTAATGCAGAAGTATTCAGGACTTTCAAAGGCAAACTGGATAATAGTAGATTTGGAGACGGGACAGTACGAGCAAGCTCTTTTCCTGTATGTTACAACTAGGTAAATACAACTAGGTAATAAATACACACACACACTCACACACCCAGACACACGGCTACTCCTATAGTATATTAGATTACTGATGCAAAAAAAGAATGGCCTACGCCAAATAACATTTTATTTTACGGGGGTCTATGCTGTACGGTAGGGTTTAAGAATTGTAAAAAAAAAAAAAAAAAAAAAAAATGGCCTACGCCACATAAGACGTTATGTTAGGGGGATCTATGCTGTACGGTAGGGGTTACGATTGTAAAAAAAAAAAAAGAGATGGCCGACGCCAGGGGCGGATTTATGGTGTTTCGAGGCCCTGTATGGCCGGTACGTGGGAGTGCGGGGCCCTGAATGAAATGTGGGGTAAAATTCTAGAGTCCTTTCCAGCCCTTATTAGTTTTTTTTATCTCCAACCTTCACAGATCCCTTAAGATATATAACCTCTAAAACGTAATTATAAAGTGGGGGAAGATGCCCCCTTCAAAGCCTCCTCTCCCCTATATTACCCCTGCCCTGGACCCCAAAATAACATTTCTAACCTAACCTCACTACAACCTAACCAATAACCTCCTAACGAGATACAAGGGTGGGACAGGACTACAATTTTACCAGGTTAGGTTAGGTTAGGTTAGTAATTTATTTTATATTTTTCAATCTCTCCCCCACTTTATTATTACGTTTTTTGAGGTATCTGAAGGGATTTGTGAAGGTCTGGATAAAATAAAACCACTAATAAGGCGGGAAAGGACTAAATTTTACCAAATGTGGTTCAGATTTCATATTTGTTTAATTGAAACTTTTTCCACCCATATTTTACATTACATTGGTATTAATGTGTGGCATATCATGGTACATGCAATGTAACAGTGTTTGAGCAAATAGAAATGTCCAGCATTCAGATTTTCATTGAAAACATATTTTTTTCCCTCTGGGGTGCGGGTCCTAGGCCATAGTTTACTCGGTCCCCCTTAAATCTGTCAATGGCCGACGCCACAGGATACTTTATTTTAGGGGGGTCTATGCTGTACTGTGGTCTGTGGTAACCCGGGAGTCACACTAGCCCTGTGTCCCGGGGTAACGGGTTCTCACCCACCACAGGCTCTAAGGGCTAATGCCACGGAGATCAGCACCGCATGCCACGCGCAGCTAAGCGTATGCTCCCATCTTTACCTTACCTTTACCTATGCTGTACGGTAGGGTTAATAATTGTAAAAAAAAAAATGGCCGACGCTATAGGAAACTTTATTTAAGGGGGGGCTGGCGATGCTGTAAGGTTAATAGTTGTCTGAGAATGGACAAGTAAAATAACACACGAAAAAAAAAAAAACGATACCGGTAATACCGGTATTCCTGTACGGTATCAGTATACCGGTATCGTAATTGATACCGGTGTGAGGACGTACCGTATTACTCACGCAAACCGGTATCGGCAATGCCGGTATTTTCTTGATACCGCACAACCCTACTCTGAGAGCCACTGCCCGCCCGCCAGTCAGCCAGCCAGCAAAAATGTGCGCGAGGCTCCATGGCCCGTACCGAGAGTTTTAAGGCGGTAGAGGGACGAACATCGAGGTAGCGACGAGCGGCATACCTTCATTTGTTACTTAAGTCGACAGTGGAGGTTGGTTGAGATATCACGCCTGCGACAATATAATGGCAACAGTGCTGCTTCAAACTGCGTAGCCAGCCGTACGACTAAAATAGTGTATAATGCGAATTTGCCCTTATACTCATCAAAAACATCAACAGAAACGTTGCGATCGGGTATGAAGTTGATGAAATATATATTTAATGAAGTTAATTAACAGTAGAGGCGTGTATACGTAAGTTTCTCTACCGCTCATGTAAACATATGCGGTAAGAGCCGTCCTGGCGGTTCTGGCAGCGACCTTCATGATGGCGACGGCTCAAGCCGCTACCCACCCCTCTATCCTGAACCTCCTTCATTATTGTCACTAAAATCTATTATTGCCGCATATGTAATACCTAATAATCTTATACTTATACTTAAATACATATTGGCAAGAAATTTTTTAACATATCTCTTAATCCCTCCAGATTAGGAATGTAATAAAAATTCATCGAAGGTTGAGTGAAGATACGGGATACCCGTGTCTCCAACCTTGACCGCCAACCGCGTCCCTGCTCTTCGTTCCAAAATTACGGGGTTTTTTATCCGTCTTATGGTAAGCGAAGGTCTGCCGTTCGTCGTTTCTACCACCTACCGTTCGTCGTTCTACCGCCTACCGTCATAACTCGGTACGGCCCATGTCTCTCTCTACCCTCTCCCATCCCCGACCCCACCCCCGCGCTGCCTTCGCCGCCAGCCTCAAGGTTGCCCCACTGCCACCTCCCGCGCTCATACACACAGACATGCCTTCCCCCTACCACATCATGCATAGCTCATGCATAACACACGGTTAAAATTGTTTTTTTTTACCTTTTCACTTAGAAGTTATGTAATTTCAAAATTAACACTCGCCGACGAAAAAAATAGGAACGTCGGCGAGAATTCCTATCGGCGACAGTTTCAGGTATTGTCTAGTTACTTGGATAATGTATCCCATTATAATAGCCACCCTAAAATGGGTGGGTATTAGATGGTAGTGGGCTTTCAAAAGTCCTATTATTCTTACCTACATCATCGTGTAGATTTCTTCATTCTGAGTATTTTGAACCCCATTTCCCATGGTACAATTGAATAATAATGGCGTTACATGTACATACTACCGAAAATCTACCGTTATTTCAGCCATAAACGGTTAAGTTAGGTTAAATCAGATTAGGTTAGTTTTAGGTTAGAGGTGGGGTTTGGTTTAGTCTAAGTATGTTAAATCAGACTAAGTTAGGTTAGGTTAGAGGTGGGGTTTGGTTTAGTAACATGATATCAAGAAAAAATAAAATTATCAATATCAAGACATATCAAGATATTATCAGACCTTACAAATCCCTTCAAATACCTCTAAAACGTATTATAAAGTCGGAGAGCTACCCCCTTTAACATCCCCTTACCCCACCTAAAGTCCTAAATGACCCCCCAAAATATACTAACCTAACCGGTTACAGGTCATTTCGCCCACACGTCAATTCGCCCACAAGACATTTCGCCCACATGTAGAGTCAATTCGCCGACAAGACATTTCGCTCACATGTAAGAATCAATTTGCCCACTCTAAAGTCAATTCGCCCACACGATCCATGTCACGGAGTCATGTAACTTATATCTTCCTCAGGCAGAAATGGAATGAACCACCAGTAACCTTGGGTGAATGACTCCATAGGTGTGGGCGAATTGACATGTGAGCGAAATGACTCCATAGTGTGGGCGAAATGACTCCATGGTGTGGCGAAATGGCATGTGGGCGAATGAGGATACCAACCTAACCTCATTATAACCTTATCTAACCCTACCAGTAACCTCCTAGTGAGACCTAAGGGCAGGAAAGAAATAGAATTTTACCAGTTCATGTTATATTGAGGTTATAAGTTTGTAATTTGTTGTGTGGGGACGCGCCAGGAGGTTGTTAGTGACCATACGTCTTCACTCTTCAGTCTTCAGATATTTCCCTTGGGGAGGCATATGATATTTGTTTACATTCTAACTGCATTATGATTGGCTAACAATCTCAAAGGTTGATGAAATTTTTCCTCTGATTGGCCAGCGACAGTCAGCTGAGTTCCATTCCTCGTGATCGGAACGGAGCGGAACGAGCTTGAAGATCGCATCATCGTGAGCTACGAACATTCGGACGATCCTTTGAAAATACATTTTTTTTAGCGTTTGTAGCCCAAAATCTAAGATGGCCGCTATGAACACTCTAAGATGATCTTAGAGGCGGGAAAGTTACGAAACGTTCGAACATCCAGCCCCAGTTTTAGGAAATATGAAAATAAGAGGAGAAATGCCGAAGAGATAAAGGTATACAGTATATATGTCATCTCTCAGTATGTTATGTGGTGAAGGTAGTAAAATAGGGTAGTATAACGCAATGGTTTGTTAACCTGTGTCGCTATGCTATTACAGATAGGGCGAAATTAATCCGATTAGCAACTATCATTGCATAATTCAAACAGTAATAGCATGCTTCATTGCAATTTGCAAGTGTGTAGCTTGCAACAAAACCATTACAACTTAACTAACCCATTACTGATTTGGTAGGTGACATCATTATGGTTTCCTTTGCTTGTATTTATTATCCTAGTTCTGAACCCAATAACGGAAATTTCCAATGTTGTTGGCTAACTTAAAACACTTTGTGCGACTTTTGGACTTAGACTTCTATATCAGGGGCGCACCCAGGAATTTTTTCGGGGATGAAGGCACAATTTCTGTTTTCGCCAGCAGTATAGTAAACCCGCCAGATTCCTCGCTAGCCTCTGGATGGTAAATTTACCCACCATCAGCTGATTCCCTTTCCAGGCCTAATTTCTTATTTCAGCTACTGAAACAATAGTTTTGGTAGTGTTAGATGATTGTCCAAGGCATTATCGTGAATCATAAGTGCGACCAAATGAAGGTAGGTGGTCATGGGCAGGTGACGCGGTCACATCGCTAGAACATGTAATAATTTTTTTGGATTACATGAAGATCCGCCACTCCAATTTTGCCACCTGAAATCCGCCACCCCAGTCTTGCCAACCTTTTATCCACTTATTGACAAATGACACAATACTTCATATTGACCAATACTATCAGGACCTAACGGGGGAAGGGCGCCCCCTGCCCCCCCCTACTAGTTCACTAACCTAACTTAGACATTGGTTACATAACCTAACCTAACTGGGTTATTAAACCACTCTCACCCACATGAAGATCAGTTACCGCAAGTGTAGTTGGGGTGGTGGATCTTCATGTAAACCATTTTTTTTAACCGACTGTTAGTATATTCGATTTCTTACAAGGATGGAAATTTCGGGGGGGGGGGGGCATGGCCCCATTGGCAAAGGGGGTTATGGGTGCCGCACCTGGTGCGCCCTTGGTCTATATTATGCTAATAGCTTGTATTAATTGTGATATGTTGAGTCTTGTGGGATACCATGCCTTTAATAAGCCAAATATGCTATATGGTTTCCTTCCTATTCTGAGTTAAGATATTGAGCAATTGTGTGATTTTATTGTCTAACAAATATATCAGTCAACGAATATAATAATTTCATTGCAAGTTCATGGGGCACTTCTGAAATATTTTGGAGCACCCTCTGGCACTAGTCAGGATGAGGAACCTTCTACAATCGCCTTTTCTTACAATTGTTATAATTCCTTTTATAGTAATTTGCTTCTCTATAATATTTGTATGTATTATCTACAATATTCTCTATATATTTGCTTTTGTTTTTATGATTGTATATAAATTGAGTTTAATCTTCATTATTTTGGTATTTGTGTAGTATATTTATGGTCCTATATATATTTTTTTATAATTGTTGCATTATTTGAAAAGCTACGGATAAATTTTATTTTGGTTTCTAGTAACTTGATAAAAAAATATTTAGTGTCGAATTTTGACTTTTTTGTGTAACCGGAAGGGAGGAGGGGGGGGGGGGTGCGCCGAAGTTAGGGTTCGCCAGGGCGCCACACAGGCCAGGACCGCCACTGACTACTACTACCACTAACTTTACTCCTCTAACAACTGCAACAACTCATACAATGACGACTCAATCACAGCTGTGCCAGCCAACCCTGTGGCTGTATTTCCTACTTCATTTAAGGTGTTACCCACAGAAGCATCCGTGCGACCATTTAGTGGAGATGAGGAAGACTATAGTGCATATCAACATTTCTCACTCTATGTGAGGACGTATGAGTAACTCACATGTATACAGGCCAGCAGATAAATTGCTTTCATTCGATCTAGACTACAACCTGGATCGAGAGCTCAACAATTAATGCAGAGCACAGCACTTTCTGGCCGGAAGATTGGGCAAGATTACGACAAATTCAGGGAGAATTCCTGAGAGTTTTCAGTGGTGGAGCAGCAACCACCGTAGTGAAACAAGTAAGTCTTGTGAATGACTATAATAACAATTTGTCGTCCGCAAACTGTATGGGATGGGTCTATCGTGGGCCAATACGTTAACAGAGGGGTGCATCCAATTCTAACGGAGGCACATTCGTGTAATGGAACAGATATTAGTATGGATAATATGTCCAATTTCTTGAACTGTTGTTCTATATGCTACATGTCCAGGGGAAGGTGCGTCGTGCAGCTCTTTCTTTGCCCTTCCATCCTAAGGACGAGTTAGTGGATTTCATACAGCCTTAGACGGCAAGCTTATGGAGAGAGAACACTCTACGGCTTTCACAGCCGCAGTTGCTGGAGTAAATACTCCTATTCCAACACCAGAAAATAACACCTCCCAGCCTTCTTATGCAGTGACAGCTGCGAGAGAGGCAATCATTTGTTCATACTGCAACAAGGTGGGAAAGTCTAGGGAAGTCTGGCTGTGGACATACGGTAAAGAAATGCCTCCGCAAGCGCGCGGAAATGCGGAAGGCATCGCCAGTGGTGATAATCAAACTACAAACGCCACCCACGGCTCCGAGGGAGTCCCTCAACCAGGATTAAATCTTCCTTTTCCTTCCGGGGGAGGGGACAGCAACAAACACAGAATAAGTAGGAAGTCCTACTACTGCGCGATTCACGGTAAGGGAAATCACAGTACCGACCGATGCTACCAGATAAAAGAAGCTCGCGCAAACAATGAGCAAAGGTGGGCTGCTGGGAGAGGTAAGTCGTCGGGGAAGACATGCGAGCCTCGACGCACCATCCAGGTTAACTCAACACAACCGCGAGAGAAATTTTCCTCGCGCAGAGCGAGGCGGATTTGTCGATTTACCACAATATTGTGGCTGCCTGCCAACAAACAAACATCATGGCAATACCCACGAAGGTAAGCCATCAAACCTTTCCCTGCTGTGGACACTGGAGCTACTGTAAATGTACTCTCTGAAGAGTCGTATCAGGCTCTAAAGAGGAGTGCACGTGGTGGCTGGTGCTGTTACGCCAGAGTGATTTGAATGTGAAGGGGGGTCACAGGTTCATCTTTAAAAATAAGAGAAAAGTTATCTTACCTATTAATCTGAGCAAAGGGGGTTCCTCCGGTTCGTATGGATTCTATGTAGCATCCAACTTTCAGCTCCCTGTAGACGGGCTGTTGGGTTTAGCTACGATGAAGTCTAATCGAAATGGGATAGATCCCAGCTTAAATTTAATAACATTTAAAGGGAAGCAGTTAAAGGCGATGGATTCTCCTGTTCTCTGACTCCCCTATATGTCAATCACACACAGGGAAGAGAGGCGATAAGCGAGGACCACCGACTGGTGTAGTTCCCTCAATTCATGTCTCTAACGGTCGCGTGAATCTTACAGCGGACTGGAAACTCGTGAAGGCCACGATTGTCGGTGACCATGAAATCCCCGATCGTATGGCGATGCGTGTTCTAGTGGCGGTTCCTGATGCACCTATAGACAGTGAAGTATGTCTCGGATGGTCCCAGTAAAGTAAGACGATTGGCCGTAGAGGCGACACTTAGCACTGTCACGCAGGACATGTCACATCAGCATTGGTTGTTAACACCAAAGGTGGACCAGTGCGAGTTAAACATGGAGTTTTCCTTGGGGAAGGGTTGATGTATGATCGAAAGGTGGTACCTGAACCATTGGAGTTACCTACTGCTTGTGTTGCTACGGTGCAGAGTCCGCCGTTGACATCGAGAAGGTCTGGTACAGTCACTCCACATAATTCGCGAACACACAGGCCTCGGATCCTCTCCTTCCATTTCCTTTTCGTATTTTCCAATAAATTATCGTTCATATTCTCTTGACTCCCCCACCCCCTTCCTTCCCAATCAAAGCCTGGAACCATGCATTCCTCCTCCTTCCCCTGGGATGGTGTTAATCCCACGGGGGGCCATCTCTCCCTCCTCGCCATCTCTCTCTCCTCTCTCTCTCTCGTCTCATCTCTCTCTCTCTCTCTCTCTCTCTCTCTCTCTCTCTCTCTCTCTCTCTCTCTCTCTCTCTCTCTCTCTCTCCTCTCTCCATTCCTTCCTTCCTTCCTTCCTCTCTTCCCTTCCTTCCTTCCTTTCTTCCTTCCATCCTTCCTTTCTTCCTTCTATCCTTCCTTCGTTCCTCCTTCTTCCTTCCTTCCTTCCTTCCTTCCTTCCTTCCTTCCTTCTTCCTTCCTTCCTTCCTTCCTTCTTCCCTTATTTCCTTCCTTCCTTCTTTCTTCTTCCTTTCTTCTTTCCATCCCTCTCTTTCTTCCTTCCTTCCCTCTCTCTCTCTCTCTCCTCTCTCTCTCTCTCATCTCTCTCTCTCTCCTCTCTCTCTCTCCTCTCTCTCTCTCTCTCTCTCCTCCCCTCTCTCTCTCTCCCCCCCTTCCTTCCTTCCTTCCTTCCTTCCTTCCTTCCTTCCTTCCTTCCTTCCTTCCCTCTCTTCCCTTCCTTCCTTCCTTCCTTTCATCCTTCCTTCCTTCTCTTCCTTTCTTCCTTCTATCCTTCCTTCCTTCCGTCTCTCTCTTCCTTCCTTCCTTCCTTCCTCCGTATTTTTTCCTTCCTTCCTTCCTTCCTTCCTTCCTTCCTTCCTTCCCTCTCTTCCCTTCCTTCCTTCCTTCCTTTCTTCCTTCCTTCCTTCCTTTCTTCCTTCTATCCTTCCTTCCTTCCATCTCTCTCTTCCTTCCTTCCTTCCTTCCTCCCTTATTTCCTTCTTTCCTTTTTCTTCTTACTTTCTTCCTTCCATCCCTCTTCTTCCTTCCTCTCTCTCTCTCTCTCTCTCTCTCTCTCTCTCTCTCTCTTCTCTCTCTCTCTCTCTCTCTCTCTCTCTCTCTCTCTCTCTCTCTCTCTCTCTCTCTCTCTCTCTCTCTCTCTCTCTCACATTCCTCCTCCTTCCCCTGGGATGTTGTTAATCCCACGGGGGGTCATCTCTTCCTCCCTCGCCTCTCTCTCTCTCTCTCTCTCTCTCTCTCTCTCTCTCTCTCTCTCTCTCTCTCTCTCTCTCTCTCTCTCTCTCTCTCTCTCTCTCTCTCTCTCTCTCTCTCTCTCTCTCTCCATTCCTTCCTTCCTTCCCTCTCTTTCCCTTCCTTCCTTCCTTCCTTTCTTCCTTCTATCCTTCCTTCTATCCTTCCTTCCTTCCATCCCTCTCTTCCTTCCTTCCTTCCTGCCTTATTTCCTTCCTTCCTTCTTCTTTTTCTTCTTCCTTTCTTCCTTCCATCCCTCTCTTCCTTCCTTCCTTCCTCTTCTACCATCCATTCCCTCCTTCCTTCCATCCCTCCCTCTCTTCCTTCCTTCCTTCCTTCCTTCCTTCCTTCCTTTCCTTCCATCCCTTCCTTCCATCCCTCTCTCCCTTCC
The DNA here is from genome assembly GCA_016584305.1 of Chionoecetes opilio. Classification (NCBI taxonomy): domain Eukaryota; kingdom Metazoa; phylum Arthropoda; class Malacostraca; order Decapoda; family Majidae; genus Chionoecetes; species Chionoecetes opilio. The sequence goes on from JACEEZ010017676.1 coordinate 11,315, forward strand.
TTCCTTCCTCTCTTCCTTCCTTCCTTCCTCCCTTCCTTTTTTCCTTCCTTCCTTCTCTCCCTTACTTCCTTCCTTCCTTCCTTCCTTACTTCCTTCCTTCCATTCCTTCCTTCCTTTCCTTCCTTCCTTCCATACAAATTTGTCTCTCCCTCCTCGATAAAACCAATATTTCACACACACACACACACACACACAGGGAGGGAGCTGTTAAGCTGTCATTAGTGTAATTGCGAGACTTAAAACTATAATTACTACTGACTCAGGGGACTATGAAGCCGGAAGGTGTGAAACAGGTGTGGGAAGAGGAGACTGAGCGAACATTTGTAGACAAGGAAAAGATTTGAGAAATTGATGGGCTTGCCTCGCCCCAAGTGTTCGCGAATTATGTGGAGTGACTGACCACACCCTCAGCTCGCTTGTCAACGTCGTGGACTACCCGGAGAGCACTCGCTCTTGGAACTTTTGAGTCATACCGAGATGTCATAGCACTCCCCGGTGAGCTCTTGGTGCTACCGATACAGCGGAGCATCCATTAAACTCAGTCCAGGGACCAAACCTGTCTACATTCCTGCTTACAGGCTACCCCATGCCAACGGGTGTGGTAGAAAAACTAGAAACACATGTAAGGAAATGTTGGAGCAAGGAGTTATTCAACACTCGTGCTCACCCCTGGAACAGTCCTTTGTTCCTTGTCCCGAAGAAGAAGGAACTTTTCGCCCTGTTATTGACTTTCGGCGAGTGAATCAGGTCTCAGAAGATGACAGGTATCCGTTACCAGTCCTAAAAGATCTTCTCATGTCGTTAGGTCCGGTAATACAATTTTCAGTAGTTTGGGCCTTTTGTCGGGGTGCTGGCAGGTACCCATGGCAGAATCCTCCAGCGAGGTTACGGCGTTCAGTACGCCGGGAGGTCACTACAAATGGCTTCGGATGCCGTTTGGCTTGAAATCCGCACCGCTTACTTTCAGAAAATGATCAATACAATTTTTGCCGGTATGATAGGTAACTCCGTATTCGCATACCTGGATGATATTATAATTGCTAGTAAAGACCATGAGTCTCCACTTTAAAACTTTAGAGTCAGTTTTGCAGCGACTGTTGTCAGCTGGTCTCACAGCCAAGTTCACCATGTGTGAATTTTTTTAAAGCTAAGATAAGAACATAAGAACATTAGAAAATAAGGAAGCTACAAGAGGCCGCGAGGCCTACACGTGGTAGTTTCCTGTCACCTAACACTACCTACATCCACCTTTCATCCCCATCCATGAACCTATCCAGCCCCTCTTTAAAGCTCCCTAATGACTCCGCACTAACTACCTGTCTACTGAGTCCATTCCATTCATTCACCACCCTATTTGTGAACCAGTATTTCCCTATTTCCTTTCTAAATCTACGCTTTTCCAGCTTGAATCCGTTACTTCTTGTTCTATCCTGGTTAAAAGCCGTAAGAACTTTTCCTACCTCTCCTTTATTAAATCCCTTCATCCACTTAAAAACTTCTATCAGATCGCCCCTTACTCTGCGTCTCTCGACTGAGTGTAACTTTAATAACTTCAATCTCTTTTCATAACTAAAGTTACGCATCCCTTGTATCATTTTGGTCATCCTTCTCTGCACTGTTTCTAACAAGGCTATATACATCCTGTAATATGGAGACCAAAACTGAATCGCATAGTCAAGGTGAGGCCTGACTAGAGCCAGATAAAGCTCGCCACTGCACTTTTGTCGCTAGGCGCAAAAATATTACTAATTTTAGCATCACTATAGACTTGTACGTATGTGCTACTGAAGACAGGTACAAAAATAAAACTACTGTGCATGCCTCTTTAGTGGCACATACAATTATGTATCTGTAGTGATGATAAAATTCGTAATATATGGCGCCTGACGACATATATGTGGCAGTGGCGACTATAGTGTTATTGGCGGTAGGGTGTAGGGATACGTGAACAGGTTTATGAACTGTCGCCAATTGGAATTCACGCAGAAACACCAACTGAGACCTGTCGCCGACGTGGTACACTCGCCGACGCGGAAAATTTTTGGTACAGTTCCACTTGGAATAAATGAAAATTAAGAATAAAGTGTATTTCATAGTTGGATACCACCATACCACATGGTATGTAATCTCTGAATGCAGAAATACTGGTAAAGGCTTATTAAATGTATAACTATATTGTGTACTATAATATCAAGATCAAGAACTGGAACTGTCGACGAAAATAGGCAATGAAATGAAATGAAATGAAAATTGACAGTGTTTATATGATTTGACTAATGCTTCATGTTCGCTTATAATGTCAGATTACTGTGATAAATAATGCTGCTATGTATGCAGGTTGTTTTCTCCTCTAACTCATAGAGTTACACATTTATATAGCTAACCTGCCACTTATAGAGATAATCTGAAGGCATATTTTTACAGCAACAGGACATTCTGAAACAGAAGAACTCCCCATTGTTTATATTTTTGTTTTGTCAAACATTATTGTTTTCAACTTAACTAAATTCAATTTACCTAAACTGAATCAATTGCTAAGATAACCTAGCTTTTCTAACAAATGAAATCTGGATTGTTTAGTAGCTGTCTATTAATTATCAATCGTATTATCACATATCATTGCTGCCACATATTACACATCTGGAGCTAAAATACCACCACCTAGCTAGTAAAATATAACCAATAAAATTCCATTCATACCTAATAATCTAACAACCCTAACTGGTGGGTGAAAAAGGGGTATTTAAGATTAAGGGTATAAAGTATTTTGTATAATGAAAAGGTATAAATAATTGAAATCACAGCAAAGAAATGGTAAATATACACTTTCAACCTATACTCCCTATTGACCAATACTCTTCTGAAATAACTGGCGGGGCTCCACCATCCAGACCTAAACTAACCTAGCTAACCTGGGCATTGATTACATAACCTTAGCTCACTGAGGCCGGGGGTTTCGCTCACCACCAGACCACCCTTGTTATTTTTTTTTATTCCTGCCGGCGGTAAATGTGCAGTTTCAACCAATACTCCCCTTGGCATAACTGGGGGAGCTGCTCTCCCCCAGAACCCCCACTAGTTAACTAACCTAACCTGGGCATTGATTACGCAACCTTACCTCACTAGGGGGTTTTTCACCCCCCCAGACCACCCTTGTGTTTTGTTTTTGTATGGGTTATAAAAACTCCTTAGCGATGAGAACGAAACGTTCAGGATACTTAAAGTAATCGTCCAGACCATTTTTTCTTTGCATAATTATGTTGAATATTTCTGTATTAGATATTCAAAATACCTAATCCACAAAAAAAATTTTTCATTTCCACGCCTTATTTCCCTAAAAACATGATTTTTTGTAAAAAGCGCGGGAAAAACAACAGCCCCATTCCAGCCGTGGCGGAAACTTGCTGGCGACATCACACGAGTAAGCCTCCCAGCCCTGCCTGATACAGATGCACGGAGACTCGGAGAAAATGTAGTACTTGGGAATTTTGGGTGTTTCTGATATATTTTTTTTGCGATGTGGCATATACTTGCATCCTTCAGGGATACAGCAAGAAAGCTGTGCCTTTGCAGAGAGCTTAGCACCAATTTCTGACCTATTTGACCATGATAATGTCTGTGCAGCGCCTGGCAGTGGCGGGTGAGAGGAGCGCGGCTAGACATGTGCTTCACACCGCGCTCCTCTCACCCGCCACTGCCAGGCGCTGCACAGACATTATCATGGTCAAATAGGTCGGAAATGGGTGCTAAGCTCTCTGCAAGGCACAGCTTTCTGCTGTAGGGTGGTGTGGGGGGACACCGTACTATTAGTGGAAAAAATTCATAAAAATCATTTTTTACCTGAGAAGTGCACACTGTGCCAACAACTTCACAATATGGCCCCAGCCTAGAACT
>JACEEZ010017678.1:0-10000 GCA_016584305.1 Chionoecetes opilio
AAATTCCTTTATATTTTTCACTAAATCGTCTAAGGGTACCAAATTACAATGAAAATAACATTCTGGGTCTCAAGGGGTTAACGTCAGATTTTCCCACATTGTCTTATGACAGCGGCGGGCAACCTGCGGCTTTCAAGAGACCTGTGCGCCTCCTGCCACCTACTGAAAAATGTCCAAATTATCCTTACAAAAAATAAGAGATAGAATATTGGCCTAGAAAGCTGCAGTACAATAGTGTAGGTGACCGAGGTCCTGGGTCTCTAGGAAAATATTGGGATGAATTCTTGTTCTTATTAACTTGTACTTGCTCGTAATTTGCATTCATAATGTACACTGCGGCTCCATCAGCACTGCTGCCCTGCCAAGCTTGAAGAAACTGGCTACTCTCAAATTCTGGGTGGCCGACCTCTGTCTTGTGAGGTCAGACGGTCGATGATACACTTCCAATTCTATTTGTCGGCGTTCATCATTTAAATTTGCGGCATGAGTTTTACGCCCCGGATGCTCTTGGTGACAGACATATAGTGAGGCAGCTTAGGTAGTTGATGGGGACATGCCGGATAAAAGCACCACATTTTTTCCAGGTATTCCTCAGAATCCAAGCTTCAATTCTAGAACCGGCGCCAAGCGATCCGAACATTTTTTTTAAACACAATCTTTATTTTTTTTATTTTTTTTTATTTAACATTTTGTGCCTATAGCGCCTGTAGGCAATAGTGACCCAGGGCTCGGTAGTTAAGCCCCGGAGGTTCACTTGAGGGCTGTGATGGTTGGCCCTCGTCCGTGGTGGCGCAGGCAGGATTTTTATAGTGACGCCTGTGATTAGAGGCTCATGCCGCCCCCCTGTGTCATCCGATGCACTCGCAATCGAAGGTAGAGTTAATGGGCAGGGCATGTGGGTGTTCTTAGGCCACTCGACGGTGCAGAAAGATTTTGGTTTTCTTCGGGGATCGAACTCGGGTCACCGAGAACGCCACTGAGAGACGCTAACCACTGCTACACGCCTCCCCGATAGGATAGCCTGCATAATAGAAACTTTTTTATTTTTTTTTATTTAATTAAATGCATATTACACCGCCGTTTCTGGATGCAAGAATTCTCGACGGTGTTGCTGTGGTGCATCTGCTTCCTCATACTAATGTCACCACATTCAATGCTAATGGCGTTTGCATCCCCCACATCCTGAAGCTACTTGAATCCTGCAGAAGAGTCGATGTGGTCTGGGACAGCTACATTGCCAGCAGTATCAAGGAGTCAACTAGAGAGAAAAGGGGAAAAGGTGTGGCGGAGAAAGGTCGGCGGTCCAACCAAGGTGCCCAGCAACTGGCCCGACTTCCTCCGGGATTCCACAAACAAGGAGGAGCTTTTCCAGTTCCTTTCAGACAAAGTCGGCTCCAATGACTGGCCAGACGGAAAGGAGGTCTTCATAACATCAGGCACATATGTGATCAGCAGAGGTTTCCGACCACTCCATGCCACGATGTGGACCATGAAGAGGCCGATACAAGGATTGTCGTTCACCTGAAAGATGCGCTGGACAAGGGATGCACCACCTGTTTGGTACGCACTGTCGACACAGACGTCGTTGTCATACTGATAGGAAAGTATCATTCCTGACCAGCCAGCATCAGATGGCAGCCATCTGGGTAGCCTTTGGAACTGGAAAGAACTTCATGTACCTGGATATCAATGCCATATGCTATGCTCTGGGAAAAGATAGGTCAACGGCACTGCCTATGTTCCACAGCTTCACGGGCTGCGACACAACTTCCGCTTTCTTTGGCAAAGGGAAAGAAATCGGTTATGGGAGGCTTGGAATGCCTACGTGGAGGTGACGGAAGCCTTCAACAACCTCATGAATCACCCTTACATGACTGTGACAGTGAACTGCAAGGAATTCAGTTGCTCGAGCGCTTCACCGTGATCATCTACAATAAGAAGAGCAACTTGGACTCTGTGAACGAGGCACGTAGGGAACTCTTCTCCCAGAAAAACAGGACAATGGAGAACATTCCCCCAACGCAAGAAGCCCTTCTGCAGCACACACTGCGCGCAGTCTACCAAGCTGGAATCTGGGCAACCAGTGATCATTGTGAGCAGAAGCCTCCAACCTCAGAGGGCTTTGGATGGACTCTAGAGAGTGCAACGAAGACCTGGCGTCCTGTGTGCTCCAACCTGCCTGTGGCATCCCAGGCCTGCAGCGGACTGATCAAGTGGTTGCAAAAGCGCCATGTGCACGTGTGGAGGACGATGCTCATGCAAGAAGGTGCGGTGGAAGTGCACATAACTTTGCAGCTGCCGATTGGAGAAGTAGCTTAGCCGGCTTAGTGTGAAATGTAGTAATTGAATTTTGTGCAGAGAAGGGATTTAAGACATTAACACTGCATGTTTCCATGTTTTAATGTCAGTTGTTAGCAGATTCCTCCATTAAAACCTTTGAACTGACCTTCATGCTTTGCTCTCCTACTTAATTGTGTACTAAGTATGATTATTTCATGTGATTGAATTATAAACACCCCTAATGGGCCAAATAATGAGCAACCATACTCAGAAAATACCTTAAAACAAGAAACATGGCAATTTTGCACCATGTTGGGTAAATATACGCACGGTCTGAAAGAGTTTACATTTTTTCTTGATTTTCGTATGTGTTAAATTGCTCACATTACAAAAATGTATCGTAGAAGCATAAGAGTGGTCGTATCGCTTGGCGCCGGTTATAGAATCAGAGCTGGGACCCTGAAGATTGCCTGATCAAAATTTGGTGCTTTTATCCGGCATGTCCCCATCCCTTTGAAATTCGGTGCTAAGCTGCCTCACTAATACGGCTGAGGGCCCAGGTGGATTGCCTGCCATGGCTAACGACCACCACCTGCCCGGGACGCATTACACACACCGCCACAAAATCTTGTTTTCTCAATATTTGTATAGGAATCAAGCATTCCGTGCAACCTTTGTACTGTATATACCAATACAGGGAGTCACAGAAGGTGCAACCCATTCACTGGACAATAATGTATTAATGAGACAAGGTGCACTAAACATGACTCTATCACCTGATAGCTGACACAATAACAGTACAGAGAAGTCAAGGGGTGAAGTCTTTGCCACAAGAGGTGAATATTTCAACACTTGCTCCAAATGGGGAAGCGGTGGCAGAGTGGTTAGCGTCTCCGAGTGGCGTTCTCGGTGAACCGAGTTCGATCTCGAGTGAGACCCATAAATCTACATAAAATCTTTCTGTACCGTCGAGTGGCCTAAGAACACCCACATGCTGCCCATTAACTCTGCCTTGGATGGCGAGTGCATCGGAGGACATAGGGGGGCGGGGGGGGGGCGGCATGAGCCTCTAATCACAGGCGTCACTATAACAAGCCTGCCTGCGCCACCACGGGCGAGGGCCAACCATCACAGCCCTCAAGTGTGCCTCCAGGGCCTGCCATCACAGCCTTAGAAGGCACTGCCTAATAGGCAGTCTAATATTAATAAAAGCAAAAGTGTGTCTGTGTGTGTGGTATAGGTTCCGCCCCCCGTGGCGGAATCCCATCACATGGCACATTTTTGGAACCGGGTTGACCAGGGGAAGGTTTTAAGCCCACTTATGAGATGATCTGATCACTTTTTTTTTTTTCTTTTTTTTTAGCAGCCTATTAGCGAGAATTGTGCAAAAAAAGTGGGTTGCGAGAATTGAGGAAACCTTGATGTAGGGTGATGGGTAATGGGTGAGTGAATGGGTGGGGTGATGGGTAATGGGTGTGGGGTGATGGGTGAGTGAATGGGTGGGGGGTGATGGGTGAGGAATAGATGGGGAGTGATGGGTAATGGGTGAGTGAATGGGTGTGTGGTGATGGGTAATGGGTGAGTGAATGGGTGGGAGGTGATGGGTGAGGGAATAGATGGGGAATGATGGGTAATGGGTGAGTGAATGGGAGGGGGTGATGGGTAATGGGTGAGTGAATGGGTGTGTGGTGATGGGTAAGGGGTGAGTGAATGGGTGGGGGGAGGGGTAATGGGTGATGGGTGTGGGTGAGGAAGGGTTTGGGGGGTGGGGGTGATGGGGGTGAGGGAATAGGGGGGTATGATGGAAAGGTGAGTGAAGGGGGGGTGTGGGAAATGGGGGTAAGGGTGGGGTGGGGGTTTGGGTGGGAAAAGGTGGGGGGGGTGTGGGGAGGGAAAAATAGAGGGGGGTGATGGGTATGGGTGAGGGAATGGGGGGGTGGGGGTTAATGGGGAGTGAATGGGGGGGGGGTGAGGGGGGGTAATGGGTGAGTGAGGGGTTTTAAAAAAGTGGGGGGTATTGGGAGTTGGGGTTTGGTGGGGGGTAAAAAATGGGTGGGAAGGTTGGGGAAAAAAAAATTTGGGGGGGGGTTTTGGGGAAGAATGAAAAATAAAAAAAGGGTGGGTGTGGAAGGAAGGTTTTGAATTGGTGTTGTTTAGGGTTTGGGAATTGTTTGGGGTTTTGGTAAATTTGGAGGGGTTTTGAATTGTTTAGGGTTTGGTAATTGTTTGGGGTTTTGGTAATTGTTTGGGGAGGGTAATTGTTTGAGGCCGATTTGGAAGTTTTGGGGCCCCCACGGAATCTGTTTGGGGGCCCGGAATCCCCCCCCCCATTTGGGGGCCCCCCCCGAGGCCCCTTTTTTAAACCCCTTCCGAGGCCCCCATTTTACCCTTTGCCTTTAGGGCCCCCATTTGGTAATTTTTCCCCGCCCGCCTTTTGGAATTGTTCCTGACCCCGCCCACCTTGGTCCACTCTGCCTTTCCCTGACGGCCCCCCATCTTGGTACCACTTGCCTTCCTGAGGGCCCCCCACTTGGTACCATTCCCTTTTCCTGACGGCCGCCATCTTGGGTCACTCTCCTTTCCTGACGGCCGCCATTTTGGGTCCCTCTGCCTTCCTGACGGCCGCCATCTTGGTACCACTCTCCCTTTCTGCGGCGCCATTTTGGGTAAACTCTACCTTCCTGGGGGCCGCCATTTGGGTCCATTTCCCCTTTCCCTGACGGCCGCCACTGGTACCACCCCCCCCTTTTCCTGACGGCCGCCATTTTGGGTCCACTTCCTCCTGACGGCCGCCATCTTGGTCCCTCTCCCTTTCCCTGACGGCCGCCACGGTACCACCTCCCTTCCTGACCCCCGCCATCTTGGACCCCTCCCTTTCCTGACGGCCGCCATCTGTCCACTCTCCCTTCCCTGACGGCCCCATTTGGTACCACCTGCCTTCCTGAGGGCCCGCCATCTTGGTCCACTCTCCTTTCCTGAGGGCCCCGCCTTTTGGGTCCACTCTCCCTTTCCCTAGGGCCGCCATCTTGGTACCACTCTGCTTCCCTGACGGCCCCCATTTTGGGTCCACTCTCCTTCTGAGGGCCCGCCATTTGGTCCCACTCTGCTTCCTGAGGGCCCGCCATCTTGGCCACTCTGCCTTTTCTGACGGCCGCCATCTTGGTGCCACTTCCTTTCCCTGAGGGGCCCCATTTGGTGCCACTCTGCCTCTGAGGGCCCGCCATCTTGGACCACTTGTTTTTCGACGGCCCCCTCTTGGTGCCACTCTCCTTTTCCGACGGCCGCCATTTGGGTGCCACTCTGCCTTCCTGACCTGCCATTTTGGGTGCCACTTCCCTTCCTTACGGCCGCCTCTTGGTGCCACCTCTTCCCTTTACGGCGCATTTTGGGGCCACTCTCCCTTCCCTGACGGCCGCATTTTGGGGCCCTCTCCCTTCCTGAGGGCCCGCATTTTGGTGCCCTCTCTCCTGACGGCCCCCATTTTGGTGACCGTTTTCGACCCCATTTGGTGCCCCCGGGTTCCTAGGGCCATCTTTCCAAACTCTTTTCCTAGGGCCCCATTTATGCCATTGCTTTACCCCGGGCCACTTTATTGCCCTTGGGGGACCCCCTTGGGGCCCCTTAATTCCTGAGGCTTATCTTTTCGGCCATTAAATGGTTAACATAAATGCTTTTAAGCTTATAAAATGCCGTGAAGCTATAAAATCCCTTTAAAAACATTATAAAATGCCGTTGAAGCTTTATAAAATGCCGTGAAGCTTTATAAAACGTTGAAGCTTTAAAAAATGCCGTTGCAAAATTATAAAGCCTTTTAAAAACTTATAAAAGCAAAAAACATTAAAAATGCCGTTGAACTTTAAAAGGGCCGTTGAAAGCTTTATAAAATCGTTGAAGCTTTTAAAAAATGCCGTTAAAAGCATTTAAAATGCCGCTGAAGCATTTAAAAACCCGTTGAAGATTAAAAAAATCCCGTTGAAGCTTTATAAAATGCCGTAAAGCTTTATAAAATCCCGTTGAAGATTAAAAATGCCGTTGAACCCTTATAAAATGCCGTTTTGAAAAGATTATAAATCCCGGAACATTATAAAATGCCGTAAAGCTTTATAAAATCCCGCTGAAGCATATAAAATGCCGTTGAAGCATTAAAAAGCCCTAAACCCCTTTTAAAAATCCTTTTGAATTATAAAATGCCGTTTGAAGCATATAAATGCCGTTGAAGCATTTAAAATCCCTTTGAAGCATTATAAAATGCCCTTTGAAGCTTAAAAAGCCTTTTGAAGCATTATAAAATGCCGCTAAAACATTATAAAATGCCGCTAAAGCTTTAAATGCCGCTGAAGCATTAAAAAATGCCTTTTGAAGCATTAAAAAAATGCCTTTTGAAGCTTATAAAATCCCGTGAAGCTTTAAAAAATGCCGCTGAAGCATTATAAAATGCCGTTGAAGATTATAAAATGCCGCTAAAAAGATTATAAAATCCCGTGAAGCATTAAAAAAATGCCGCTGAAGATTATAAAGCCGTGAGCATTATAAAATGCCGTGAAGCATTATAAAATGCCTTGAACATTTAAAAAATGCCGCTAAAAGCTTATAAAATGCCGTGAAGATTATAAAATGCCGTTGAAGCATTATAAAACCCGTAAAGCATTATAAAATCCCGGAAGCTTATAAAATCCGTTGAAAACATTTAAAATGCCTTTGAAACATTAAAATCCCCGTTTGGAGCATTATAAATGCCGTTGAAGCATTATAAAATGCCGGAGCTTTATAAAATGCCTTTGGGAGCTTTAAATAAAATGCCGGGGGCATTATAAAATGCCGCGAAGCATTATAAAATCCGCGAACATTATAAAAGCCGTGAAAGCATTTAAAAAATGCCGCTAAAAGCATTATAAAATGCCGTTGGAAAGCATTATAAAATGCCGCGGGGAAGCTTTAAAAAAATGCCGTTGAGCTTTAAAAAAATGCCGTGGGCATTAAAATGCCTTTGGAGCATTATAAAATGCCGTGAGCATTAAAAATGCCGTTGGCATTATAAAATGCCGTTGAAGCATTAAAAAATCCCTTTTTGGAGCATTATAAAAGCCGTGAAGCATTTAAAATGCCTTTTGGAGCATTAAAAAATGCCGTTGGAGCTTTATAAAATCCCCGTGAAGCATTAAAAAAATCCCGCTGAAGCTTTTAAAATCCCCGCTGAAGCATTATAAAAACCCGTTGAAAGCATTAAAAACCGTTGAAAAGCATTATAAAATCCCGCTGAAGCATTAAAAAAATGCCGTTGAAAGCATTATAAAATGCCGTTGAAGCTTATAAAAGGCCGTCTTGAAGCATTATAAAAATGCCTTTGAAGCATTATAAAATGCCGTGAAGCATTATAAAAGCCGTTGGAGCTTATAAAATGCCGTTAAAACATTATAAAATCCCGGGGAAGCATTAAAAAAGCCGCGAAGCATTAAATAATCCCAAACATTTTTGGTAATGGAGAATCCTTTCATCCCCCGTGCACTTGTTTCGCGTGGCCCGGGGTGCCCCCAAGCCTTTTGTATGACCCCCCGCCCTGTGGTTTCCCCCAGGACCCCTCGGGACCCCGGGGCATTGCCAGACTACCAGCCGGGCAAGGAACCTGGGCACCCCGGGGTCTACGAGGCAAGTGGTGAGGTATTAATGATGGCACAGTGCATAAACAGGGGGGGCCCAAAAAAGGCCCCCCCGGGGGACCTCTAACAAGCCAGGGGCCGGGGGATGACAGGGAGGGTTTTTTAACGGCCCGGGGGGAAGCCCCCGTGTCTCCGACGCCCCGCGTGTTATTACTGAAGGTCGTACACATGGGGCTGCCCCCCCCGGCAGCCCGCACTCAGGGGGGCGGGGTGAGTTGTCACGCCACCTCAGCCACCCATCGAACCCAGAAGTTTTTTCTTGTAATTTGGGGACCCTTTGACAATTTTTGTGACTATAAGCAATATTTTATAGATGACCTGTTTTGTATCTTGTCCACTAACTTAACAATTTGGTATATTTAGGGTTTTGTAATTTTATGGCTCGACAATACAATTTTTATAGCAAAGGAAAAATCGGGTGTGAAGGGGTTTTGCATTTATCAGAAATTAAAACGTCTCCCTTATCTTAACTTACCAAGTATTAAAGTTTTTTTTGTCAAAAGTATCGAGAATTCATTACAACTAGGGGTTTACTTTAAAGTCATACATGAATGTTGATGGGGGAAAACTCAAAAAATTCTTTAATTTTTTAAAGAAAGCCCTTGACAAAAGTTTGAGGGTTGGGTATGCCCTGCCCCCTACCCAGTCCATACCCCCGGGCTACCATTCTCCCCAGACAGCCCTTGTTTGGGTATGGCTTTTGTCGGGAGAAATACCCAGCCTTTTCTACCTCTCCCGAATGACTTTCCCTTTTGGCCTTTTGAGTGCCGGGGCGAGGTGGGACTATGGGGGGCGTATTTCCCCCGCTGCCCCCCGGTTCCCCCCCCCCGAAAACCCGGCTGGAAAAACCCCCACTTGATCTCGGTTTGTGTTACCCTTCCTGTGTGTTTAAGGTAAAATGGGGTAACCCAAGTAAAAATACTTACAAATGTTGGGGACACTAGGGGTTGATTGTCTCAGAAATGTAGATTGATGGGGGGCGTATACCGTCCTAGCGACCTTCAGAGGTAGTTGAATAAAAGGGTTTGAGCGGTTTTTTTATAAAGGCTTGTTAATACAAAGTACCGAACAATAATTTTCAAAATATATATACATATCGTACACGTGAGATTTTTATTAATAATGTAACGCAGCTCTTTTAAATAACGGGCCCAATGAAAAATAATGTCTAAAAGAAGAGCCGGAACAAATTAAAATCGTGACAAGGTTTCTCCACACCCCCGGTGTGGGGTCCACGACACCCAGGAAGGTGTGCGGGGAGGAGCGCAAGGCTAACGCGTCTCCTCTCGTTTCTGTGTTTTTGTTGTCCTTTCCCCCCGCCGTTTTCACCATATAAGGAAGGGGGCCAACTGACAGCTTCCGTGGACATGTTCCCCAGGCCTTTGCACTCTCGTCGCGTCATCATCCTTGAGCGAGCGTGAGATATACACACACTGCTTATGTGTGTATTCTGGGGCCCGGGGGGAGGTGTTTTTACTGTTGCTCAAGACACCGGGTTGACTGTCCACGTCATTCTTGACGTGACATTCACGGCCATGGCGTGATACTTCGTCAACGTAACCTCATCAAAAGGTGTCAGCACTCAGCATCCGCTAGGCGCCAGTACAGACACACAGACACTCGGACTTCCTGTCTTAGTATAGATTTTAGATTAACACATACATATAATATATAACCAGTACGCTAATATTCGTCCGCCACCCCAGTTCGGTTCCGGATCGATGGTTTCATGGGTAGGGCCTCTGGCAGGGTGTTTAGGACAGTATACAATGTTCCCATAGTTGTAGTCAGAGCCCCCCGTGCCCCTGGAGTGGCCTGATTCCTGGGTGGGGCCATAGTGAGGGTCTGGGGTGCAGGTTGGGGGGGCGGGGGTGTGGCGGCGGAACTCCTTATCAATGTTATCTGCGGATCCGCTGTTGATTTCTTCGTGCAGTTTGAGGTGAGATTCGACTGGAAGAGATAGAGGAGAGGTGTTAGTGGTGGTGGTGGTGGTGGTAGGGGGGCCTAATGGGTTCGTGGGGGGGGGTGAAGGTTGTGTGGGGTGATGTGAGTTGTGAGTGTGA
>JACEEZ010017678.1:15000-27500 GCA_016584305.1 Chionoecetes opilio
TAAGTTTTATTTAGTAAGTAATATATATATTTTTTTTTATATATATTTTTATTTTATTATATTTAAATTATAATTATTTTTGTATATATATATATATATTATAAAATTTTTATTTTTTTATTATTATATATAATATAAAAAATTTTTATTTTTATATATATTTAAAATAATACGTTTATTTTAATATATATAGATTATATATATATATAAAATTATATATTTATTATAAAATAATAAATATCCCTATATTTATATATATATTTATATAGTTTTATAAAATTAATATATAATATTTTAATTTTTATTTTTAATATATTTTAAAAATTATTTTTAGAAAAATTTTATAATATTTTTCTAAATATATATAATATTTTTTAAAATTTTTATATTTAGTTTAACCTATATTTATAAAAATCTTATAGATATTATATATTTAATTATATTTCATTTATATATATTATTATATATATATTATAAATTTTTTTAATAAATTTATTTTTTATTATATTTTTTATATATATAATTTTAATATATTTTTATAGTTAAATTTTTAATTATATATTTAATTTTTATTTTATATAGATATATAAATATATAGATTTATCAATTTTAGATATTATAACTATATATATTTATATATTTTTATTTTTATTTTATATAGTTTACTATTATTTTTATTTTATAAAATATTTTAAAAAATTTTTTAATTTTATGAGTTAAATTTTTATATTTTTAATATAAAATATATTTAATAATATATATATTTTGATAAATAGATATAATATTTTTATTAATAATTTATAAAATTTTATATTATATATATAAATTTTTTTAGTTTTAAAAATTTTTAAAATAATTATATTTATTATTTATATTCTATATATTATATTATATAATATATCTATTTTAAAATTATATCTATTTTTAATTTTAAAAAATTATTATATAAATTTTCATTTTAATTTTATAGAATTTTTATTCTTATTATATTATTTTATTTTATATATTATTATTTTTATAATTTTATATTTATATATATTAATTTTTATTTTTATTTTTTAATTTATTATTTTTATATTTTATTTATATATATTATTATTTATAAATATATATATTATATTATTAATTTTATACTATATATATTATATTAAATATATCTATTAAAAGTCCTTTTAGAAAATATATATATTTATATATACTAAAATTATATCTATCCTTTTTTCATTTTAATATTTTAACATATCCCATTTTATTTATATAAAATAATCACATATATATATATTTTAAATATTTTTACTATATACATATATAAAATATTTAAAACATATTAAAATTATATAACTAAAATACATCTTATTTTTTAATATTCTTTATATTTAATTATTTTCATATTATTACTTTCTTATTATTTTATATTATATTTTATAATCTATAAAATCATATAAAATATACAAGATTATTTTTTATTTTTATATTATATATATTTTTTATTTATTTTATTTATATTTTATCCCAATATATTCTATATTTTTCGTTTTTTTATATATTTTTTATTTTTTTTTATTTTTATAAAATTTTTAATATATTATATATTATTTATATATATTTTTTAATATATTCCCCTTTAAATTCCATTTATTATATATATATTTTTTATTTACAATATTTTTATTATATTTTTTATATTTTACATAACATAGTATATTATTATTATATATATTTTATTTTAAAATTTATAAAAATTATAATAATATTACAATATTTTATAAAATATTTAAATATATATACATATATACATTATAAATATATATTTTAATAAAAATTTTAATTAAATTTACAATAAACATATAAATAATATTTTAAATACATTTTATATAAATATACATATATATAATATATATTTTATTAAAAATGTTTTTTTTTTTTTTTAAAAAATTTTTTATACCCCCCTTAATAGCATATTAAGATAAAATTTTTTATTTAAATTTTTAATTTTTAAAATTTTTAATTTATACCCCCAAATTTAATAATATAATTAATAATATGATTTATAATTTCCTTAAAAAGGGGGGTTATAATACTCCCCTATATTTTGGTATATAAACATTTAGCAAATTTTTAAAATTAAAAAATTAATTTTTAAAAAAAATTTAAAAATTCACCCCTTAAATATTTTAAACTTATTAATTTCACAAATTTAAATTTTAAATTCCTCCAAAAACTTAAAATTTCAAAAATACTTAACATTTAATTCTATTCAAAATATTTTCCCAGTGGGTTTGGGGGGGGAAGGGTTGCCCTTTCCTTTTTCCGCATAGGTGCCCCTCCCCTGGGGGTCCCTCCTAGCAACTTTTGGAATGGGTTCCCCCCCTTTTCTCCTTTTCCCCCTCTCCCCATCTCTTCATTCTCTCTCTCTTCCTGTCCTTTTCCAGTTTTTCCTCTCCCTTTTCCCTCTTTTCCTCTCTCTCTCTCTCTCCCTCTCCCCTCCCCCCTCCCCCCCTCTTCTCTTCTCCCCCTTCTCTCTCCCCTCATTTCTTTCTCTCCTTCCTTTTCTTCCCCATTTCTCCCCCTCTTCCCCTCTTCTCTCTTCGCTCTCGCTCTCGTTTCCCCCCAGACATTTCCGACTTAAACAGACATGTAAATAAAACAAGTGGGGACAAAACTAACACCCCACGTTTAAAAAGGGGTGTTTTTGGATTGCTGCGCCCCCATGGTTAAAAAGGAAATAGGGCGCCCCGCCCGAAACCGGGGGGATGACCGATAAATTTTTCGGGACCCCAAAAAAAACACAAAAAAACCCCGCTAAACGTAAATCAAACACACAGAACAAACCCACACTCTGAAAGGCCCAATAAAAAGGGCCCTAAAAAAACATTTTAAAGGGCAAGCTATAGTAAAAAAGGGAAAAGGGTTTTACGATCTATTACTTAATTCTAAAATAACTTTTCCCCGCTCCCTTGGAAGATTTTTAAAGGGACCTAACCCCTTTCCCCCTAAAAAGGGTCAAATCCCAACACATCTGACCTGAAAAAAAGAAAAGGCGGAAATTTTAATATTTTTTTCCCCAACTTTTGGGTTTGAAGTACTTAAAACAAAAACAAAAACAGTCCCGCTAAAAATCCCCACCAAAAGTAACTAAAAGAGACGCTAGCGTATCCCCCCGTCATAGAACTTTTGGGCCCCCAACCCTTCGCCCCCGAACCCCGGGTTCTTAACTATAAAAGCCCCTTTAACAACACTAAAACCCCTTTTGGGACCCAAGATAATCTTCCCTTTTTTTTCGTTAAAGTTTCCCTTTTAAATGTTTGGGTTATTATTTGACATTTACTATAAACACCCCATCGTAAAACCGGGCTTTTTCCCATTTAGTGGAAGCATGCTATTGTTAAACCCTTACAAGAAAAGGAGACCAGATGATGTCAGTAATTACCCCCCCCATTTTCCCCCTCCCTATTTTTTCTTAGGTAATTGAAAAAAATTGCTACTCAACTCACAACTTTCCTCGAGTTTAAATGATCTCCTATTAACAAACCCGCTGGCTTTCGTTTTTTTCGTCAACCGAAACAAACCCTTTCTGTCCCTTTCTTTAAAAAAAATTTAGACAACATGGACAGGGGAAACGGGGGGTCACTATTATCCTTATGGAAACATCTAAAGCAGGGAAAAGTGGGCCAAAACCCCCCATCCTACTTTAAAAAACTTGAAAAACACAAAAGTTTTATTTCTTTTTGGTTTTACCCGTTACCAAAGGGGAGAACGCAGTCAGTACGATTACATAACACTACTTCTTCCCAAAGTACATGTTTGTACGGTGCCCGCGGGGTCATATTGGGCCCCAAAAGGGTTTTAAAATTTTTGTGAATGATATGTCCATTATATTAAGATGGTTTTTATTGCAATCGGATGACACACAAAACCTACCAACAACCTTATCAATAACCCTTACACCCTCATTTAGAAAAAAAAGGAAAAACCTTTTCATAAAGCAAAGTTGTACTTTCTGAAAAATGGTTTACTACGAATACTAAGAAAAAACAGTGGGATGTTCATAGGGACCCATCAACATTATCCCCGATACCAGACATCTCACTATTTCAGCAAACCCCGACCAAACCCTTTAAACCCACACACATGTAAAAAACCTTGGACTACACATGGGGAAGGGAAAATGCCCTTTTTTTAAAAAATGTATGGGAAATGAGTAAAAAAGTAACCGGGTCTCTAATGTATGTAAAAAGAAAAAAAAGAATTAAAATTTTGACAAGGATACTCGCACAAAAATTATACAATACTTGTACTTAGCATTATTAATTATTGCCTGTTAAAAAGGGGGACAGCAAACACAATCTTTCCCAAAACAATGTTCAAAAACTACAATTTTGCAAACAAAAAGTAGTAATGGTAAAGCCAGGGGAAATACGATCATGTGACTCCAATTTTGAAAGAACTTTCAATGGCTGAATGTTAAAGACCCCAAAAAACTCACGACACAGGGGGCACTATGGGCAAGTATAAAGACCCATCTATTCCTTTAAACTGACCTTTTTTCCCAAATGTTTGGGGACGTTATGGTAGCACACCCGACAGCGAATCACCGTAAGTCCCCAAGACCAAAAACAAAACTGGGGGCCCGATTCCTCGAAGGGGCCCCCAAATTATGGAACACCTCCCGTGCTAGTTAAAGAATTTCCCAAAAACCCCACTTTTTTCCCAAAACTAAACTCAAACTTTACTTCGGGATGGAAATTAAAATTTTTTTTTAGAAATTTTTCTTTTTTAATGTATATAGTTTTATTCTTAGGTTTGGAAAATATATGTACCTTTTATAATGATTTTACTTTATAAATTTTTTTTCTTTTAATAATGCTTTTATTTTTTCCTTTTTTTACATATTAAATGTATATATATTTTAATATCGTTATTTTTCTATTTTACAATTTTATAATTTTTAATGTTTTAATGTAAAAATGTGTAATTTAATTTATGTACTAAATTTTCTTGAAAATAATTGAAATTTAAAGAAAACCACTGCCGGTGGAAATAAACTTTATTATTATTATTATTAATATTTTTTCCCCTTCTCTCTCCCCTTTTCTTCCCCTCTCTCTTCTTTTTCCGCCCCCTCTCTCTCTCTCCTTTTTCTCTCTCTTTTTCTCTCCCCTCCCCTTTTCTCCCCCTCTCCCCTCTCATCCCCTCCCCCTCCCGGGGGGAGAATCTTTGGCGATTTTGTGGTGGGGGCGGTATTATATCGGTTTAAATTTTGGGGGTAAAAACGGGATTTTATGCTTAACAGGGCTGAAGGGGGGGGGGGGGGGGGGGTGGGGGGGGGGGGGGGGGGGGTTTGAGGGAGGTTTAAGGGGGGAAAGGGAGAGGTGGGAAGAGTTAAGAGGGAAAGGAGGGGGGGAGGGGGAGGGGGGGAAAGGGGGGGGAAAAGGGGGGGGGAAAGAGAGGGGAGGGAGGGAAAAGGGTTTACATTTTTACGAAATGATTGTATCTTTTCCCGCCCGGTAGTGGTTAAAAAGAGCAAGGGAAAGGGGGGGGAGAGGGGAAAGGGAAAGGGAAAGGGGGAAAAAGGGGGAAAAAGGAAGGGAAAGGGAAAGGGAAAGGAAAGGAAAAAAGGAAGGAAATAAATTAAAATAAATTTATTGAAGGAGCTAAAATGTTAAAGGGAATATTTAGTATTTGTTAGTTATCCCCTTAAAACCCCCGTCCTTACCCCCCCCCCCTTTCCCCCTCCCACAACACACCTTCCCAAACCCCCCACAACACCCCCCCCCCCCCCACCTCACACCCCAAGCCCCCCAAAAAACCCCCCCCCCACCCCCCCCTCACACCCCAAGCCCCCCAATACACCCCCCAAAACCCCCCCCCTCCCCCCCAAGCCCCCCACCCCACCCCCCCCCCCCCCCAACCCCACACCCCAAGCCCCCCCCCGCACCCCCCCCCCAACCCCACCTTTACACCCCCCCCCCCCCAACACCCCCACACCCCCCTCCCAACCCCAAGCCCCCCCCAAAACCCCCAAAACCCCCCCCCACACCCCCCCCCCCCCAACACCCCCACACACCCCACTCACACCCCAAACCCCCCCCCAAACCCCCACCACCCCCCCTCACCCCCAAGCCCCCCCCCAAAACCCCTAACACCCCCCCTCACACCCCCAACCTCCCCCAACACCCCAAAAACCCCCCCAAACCCCAAAAAACCCCCCCAAAAAAACTTCCCTCCAACAGGGGTACGACGGGTTTTTGAGCCCCTCAGAAAAAGGGACGGGCCCCCAGACAATCTGTCGACACCTGTCGGCAAAAAGTTTTTTTATGAGCGATTTTACTTCGGTGTCAGACAGTGAATCTGTCGCTGCGGAAAAGGGTCTAGATAGAGGGTCAATTGACACCTTTAAAAAAATGGGCGCTGGTCGCGTTTTACTAGGGGGAAAAAAGAACCTCAGATTGTCATGGGCTAAAATTTTTAGGGCCCCTTAAGAGGTGGGTGAACAGGCGTTACAAGCCTGAGGTTCAGCAGGAAGACCTTTGGGACTTCTCCAAAAAAATGGGTTTTGGGAAATAAAAGGTTTAAACCCGGGTGTGTGGGAATCACAATGAAGGACTTTCGAGAAAAAACCTATGGTTAGTTTTTTTAGCTGCAGTTTAAAACGTATTACTCGGGAAAAACCCCATATACTTTAAATACAGCATAAGGGTTTGGAAAAAAAAAATGCGGGGGGGAAGGCAAAAAAGTGTGAAGCCACACCACCACAGGGGCTCCACCACAGGGCACGCCCCCCTCCACAATGGGTTTTTGGTTTACTTTTCTTTTTAAGAGGCCCAAAACCTACAGTCGTGGGGGGTCCCCACTGGCCCGTCCTTTGGGGTCCCCCCGTCTAACGGGCCCCCGGGTTTTAGTTGGTGTTGGACTGAGGGCAATGTCTTCGGGGGGGGGGGGGCGCCGCCCTTTTCCCGACACCCGTGTACACAGGCTCACCCCACACTGTCCCTTACAACCCCCACACTGGGGAGGCGATAGTCCGCGCACAATCTCAACCCCGTCTTTCCCCCCGCTGTTTCACTACACACCGTTTTCAACACAACTGCTCCCCCCCAACCCAATATAGGCGGGGTTTTCAAACCCCACACACGCCCATCCTTTTCCCTGTGCCAAAATTTCTCGAAAGGCACAGCCTGTCCCTTTCTGCACCCATAAAGGATGCAGCATGTGGCATTTTTGCAAAAAAAATCTATCAGAAACACCCAAAATTTCAAGTAATAATTTTTTCTTTTTTGGGTTTTCGGCCTCTCTGATCAGGCGGGAAGATGGAGCCCCCCTTTATGCTACGTCACCAGCCTGAGCCTTAGCGTCTTTCAAACCCTTTAGAGCGTTTTTTAAAACTCGGGGAAATTTTTCAGATTTTTATTTCGGATTATTTAAAAACGGCTGGCGGGATACAAAAAAATGACGACGTTGTTTGATATACTCCTTAAGGCTATATTTGATTGAAATTTAAAACAGGAAAAGATGAAATGGGTTTGGGCGATTTCTTTTTAAATTTTCGAGATGTTCCCCCAATTGATGTTAAAAAAGAAAAATTATCAAAGGATTCAAAAGGAAAAATTTTTTCTTGGGTTTTACAAAATGTTAAATTTTTCTGTACATTTTACTTTTTTTTTATTTTGCATATTTTAATTAATTTTATTTACTTAAATCTTTCCCCTTTTTTTTCTTTTTAATTAAACTATCCAAAAAATCTTGGGGCTCCCCCAAGCTTTAAAAGTGAGTCAGAGCTTAATGGCGGATATAGCGATATTATATAATAAGATATTAGTGATAAATATATTGAATAGATAACAATAGCAATATAATAACATAATGCCATGCCTATATGTTGAAAAATAGTCATATATAATATGATAATAAGTACAAAAAAATATATTAAAGACAATTATAATAAGTATAGTAACAACATGCTATAGGTGTGAGACAGTGGTGACAGTGGTGAAGGACACAGGACTGAGGAATAAATGTGTGTATGTATTCCGTAGCCCTTGGCAAAGCTGAACAAGGTGAAATGACAGTTTATGACCTTCTCAGCGCTATTCACTCACTACGTACCGCAGTAAATTATAATAGTATGATGATGACAATTAATATGATAAAATTAGAATTTATCTTCAATAAAAAAATATAAAAATAATAATAAAATATGATAATAATAAAATGATAATAGCAATGACATAATAATAAATGTATATAATCAAAACACACCAACAAACCCCCCCCCCCCCCCCCCCCACACACACAATTTTTCTTCACTGGATCGTACTGCAAGTGATCAACTAGGCCAACCGGGTGGAAGGGTGGTACTCACGCCCATTTGGGAAATGCTGGACGCAAGCTCTTATGGAGTATATGCGTGTTGCACACAAACGAGTTGCCCATGCGCCACTTATCACCAGCATCGACGGGCCTACCTCATCTGACACTGGCTCACGGGTCCATTGTCAGTCTGCTGCCACGTGAATGAGATGTAGTACAACGCAGATTCAGAGGAGTGCAAGGCGTGAAGATCTCACGAGATACCGGAGTATATCCTTGTCAACAATGTCACTGACCAGCAGGTCTTCCTACAGTGGTCCAGGACTGTGAAGGGGGGTTCTGCCCGTCCGAGCTGCAGGAGATCATATGTGGCAAAGGTGTCACACTCCAGATGGTCACCACACAGTCGTGTGTACATGTGGACCCGAAAGCATGGACTGACTGGCAAAAGACTGAACACCCTGGAAATCTAGTCAAGTACTGCTGCAGGTGTACTTCAAACTCTACTACGACATAAAGGTTCACCACAGACTAGAGGACGGCCCCAAGAAAACATCTCACGCAGCTCAGAGTGATGAAGGTCGCACCCAAGAAGGTCCAAACAGCTGTGACCTCTACGTGCGGACAGGAGCATGGTTCGCACACTCAGAATGTGTCCTCCTCTCGCTGATGGCGAGTCAGGTGAGGACGACAACGCAGGTTCGCCGGACCCCCCCAGATTTGAAGCTGAGGCTGCGAGGATTATCGGGGACACCAAGTGTAGGACTGCATCACACCCAAGGTGAATGTAGCCACCAGCTTGCAGACACTGATTAGCTGGCAGCCTGGCCAGGTGCACGAGTCCGGCATTCAACCTGTTCACTGTCCGGGATCAGATCCAGGAGATCTGGTCAAGCGTACGAGGTTCCGGGCAGTTCTCTATCCACACTCAGAGCACCGAAAGAGTGTGAAGCAGGTGACAGAGGCTGCGGAGCCAGTGTGGTGGGACAGCAGGCCAGAGACGGTCATCCGGGCTCGGGCCCACCACCGGGAGATCATGCATGCTTCCGGTCTAAGAAGGACATATGGACACGTTCTAGGCCAAACGTAGAGGCTGTGACCACTGTGATGTACTGCCAGATGAACCAACCTGATCAGAAAGAGCTTACCCCTAGTCATTGGGAACTCATATCGGTGCTGATGCAATAAAAGGACCAACCGGACACTGCGTACCATTTAAGCATATTCGATAAGGGTGCAATATAAAAGTGCGATTTTGCATAGTAACTGAATTGCTCACAATGCAAAAATGGGAAGAGATAACTAATCGTCTTAAGAATTCCATTTGTATTAGGAAGTTGGCATGCCAAAGTGAGAAAAAAGATTTTTTGTATACGGCAGTACCCTACTGAGCGATGCATTGTAGTCAGGGTAGAACACCGTCTCCGCTACGTCGAAGTCTGGGTTTTGATCCATCATATTGGCACCATAAGTCATGCTCACCTAGACGCACAGAGCTCGGCCCTTGGTGGGGCAGAGGCCACGAAGGTTAGCATGGCGATAGATGCGGGGGCTATGGAAGGTACTGACTACCACGGTACTAATTTCAAGCGTGTGTACAGTGATGATTAGGAACGAGACAATTTAGAATGCTAGACAATTCTCAATCATGAAAGCAGGAAATCAATGTAATTTTTTCAAAAGGGTAATTATCGAAGTTTGCATCACCGATAAGGAAGCAATGGGAGGCAGAGAGAACCCACTGTTCGTTTATCAACACTCTCCACAGAACCAATCTTTCCATGAGCGCTTTTCGACCCCCCAAGAGCCTGAAGTACATTTACTCGTATAAGCCTTTCCTTAACATTCGGATTTTTTGTGTGTACGTAGCCTATATATAAGAACCCATATCAACAGCTCACACTATTCGCACCACATCATGCTCAGCAGCCCAAAGCCACGCGTATCTCTGCAGTGATTCCTCCGATTAGCTGCGTAGGTGTCCGGTGGTGGAGTGCTGTTCAATCTTTAATATAAAGGCAATGTCCATATGTTTGTTATCGTACTCCTCCAACAGTTTTCGTCGAGAAGGCTGTAAGTGGTTCATTAGACCGGAAGGCTCTAACTTAGGTTTTTACGCTTTTATTTTTTCAATTCAGAGACCCCAAGAGCACGATTCTTTAGGAGACTTTTCATTTTTCGGATATTTTGGTTAGGACGGACGGGACGGGACGGGATGGACGGATTAGTAAGGGGAGGTGAGGGATGGGACGCGGACGGGACGAGACGAGACGAGACGGGACGGGACTGGCGGGACTTTGAGACGGGACGTGGATAGGGGAGGGGGGATGGGACGGGACGGGAGGACGAGACGAGACGAGACAGACGGGACGGGACGGGACGGGACGGACGGGACGGGACGGGAGGGAGGGATGGGACGGGACGGGACGGGACGAGACGGACGAGACGAGACGGGAGACGAGACGGGAGGGGACGGGACGGGACGAGACGAGACGAGACGAGACGAGACGAGGGACGGGGACGGGACGGGACGGGACGAAAGACGGGACGGGGAGAGGGAGGAGCGACGAGACGAGACGAGACGAGACGAGGACGGGACGGACGGACGGGACGAGACGAGACGAGAGCGAGACGAGACGAGACGAGACGGGACGGGACGGGACGGGACGGGACGGGACGGGACGAGACGAGACGAGCGAGACAGACAGACGAGACGAGACGAGAACGAGAGAGGACGAGACGGCGACGGGAAGACGGGACGGGCGACGAGGACGAGACGAGACGGGACGGGACGGGACGGGACGGGACGGGACGGGACGGGACGGGACGGGCGGGACGGGACGGGACGAGACGAGACGAGACGAGACGAGACGAGACGAGACGAGACGAGACGAGACGAGACGAGACGAGACGAGACGAGACGAGACGGGGAGGGATAAGGGATAAGGGAGGGGAGAGACGGGACGGGACGGGACGGGGAGGGATGGGACGAGACGGGAGGGGACGGGGAGGGGAGGGGAGGGGAGGGACGAGACGGGACGGGACGGGACGGGACGGGACGGGATATTATTATGCATATTATTATGCAAAAAAAAGTAAACACGGGCAACGCCGGGTATCCTGCTAGTCATTTATAAAATTTAAAAATTCCTCC
Source organism: Chionoecetes opilio (assembly GCA_016584305.1). NCBI lineage: Eukaryota > Metazoa > Arthropoda > Malacostraca > Decapoda > Majidae > Chionoecetes > Chionoecetes opilio. Next base: position 26,465 of record JACEEZ010017678.1, read on the forward strand.
TTAGGAATACCTGGTCGTCTTTCAGGTGGGGGGCCTTTGGTGCTGGCATTCTGGGGAGGCGAGTCCGCCGCCTGAGGCCGCAGTATAACAGCCGGTACATCATCATTCGGGTAGAAAAAAAAATCGCTTATGGAGTCTCTACCACAATCTGAAATTATATTAGGTTCCAGTATTTTCGACCTAACGAATCAAGTGTCCATGAAAAAATAAACAAATTGATGAACAACTTCAGTGTTTACTTACGGAACGTGACGAAGGGAGGAGTGATGTCCGTGACGCCTGCCGAGGTTCTGACTTAAGGGGTTATTACACGGGGCAAAGTTTCCGCGGATCTTCAGTCAAACTCCGATTACCGCACTATGCTCCTCTCTTCTCGCAGCTAGGCCATCTCCGCCCCCACATTCGGTTTTTTTTCGTTGTTTAAGTAAATTCAGTGCCACTAGGGTCACAGTAGCCTAGCTCTGAGTGAAAACTGGGGCTTGGAGAGGGACGTCAGTCATCTTTGTTGTTGTGGAAATGCATCGGTCAAAACTACGATACGAAGAGAGAGCGCTAGGCAAGTGTGATTGGAAAACCGCGGTAGTATGTCCACGTGGCCTCTTTAAAAGGGAGAAAACTAAGTCATTCTCCGATTTTTTTTAGACGCGTCTTCATGCATACATATTAGATATAATGTTATATTTGTTCAGTTTATTCACATCAGTTTTGTGGAGGAGCTAATATTATCAATGAAGGGTTGAAAGCGAAGAAGAACTGGCCAAGGTCACTTCAGACAAAAGGATTATTGCAACATTATTGTCATATATATTTAAATGCGTATACTTTTCACCCATTCTTATCACAATTCCTGACGCATCAGGCCACTCGGGTCCTGTGTACGTGTACAGTGCGTCCCTCACACGGCTTATACTCAACCAAGGAGGAATCGCAGCCGTAAAGGAAGTTGGAGTCCTTGATGCCACACTTCAGAAGCTCGCTCTTGACAGACGGGTGGCTGCAGGAGCGCTCACACGTGCCGCCAGTGCCTGAGTGCCTG
>JACEEZ010017678.1:37500-40000 GCA_016584305.1 Chionoecetes opilio
GCCACGAGCCTTGTGGGCGCCCCCTTGGCCTCCTCCACGCCGGATTGTCTCTTACAGATACAACCCGATGGGAAGGATCGGTTTCAGGGTAGCGTGCCACATACCCATATAGCCGAAGTTGGCGCTGACGGACTATGCAGGTAATAGGCCTCGATTCAGTCTCACGGTGCAATCGCTGATTTGACACGTAGTCATCCAACGATACCCATGATTCTGCGAAGACACTTATTACCAAAGCATTGATTCGTCTCTTCAAGTCACTATTTAGTGTCCATGTCTCACAACCATAGAGTAAGACAGGGATCACAAGCGACTTGAAGATCCGGATCTTTGTCCTCCTGCACAGGTACCGAAACGCCAAATACTCCGCTGAGCGAGTCCATAACACCGTGGGCTATGCCAATCCGTCGTAAGACTTCTTGACGTGACCCGCCGTCATTATGGACTGCGCTACCAAGGTATGTAAAACTTTCCAAGATCTCAATATCCTCGCCACACGCCATGAACAGACTGTACTGCTTTCATCTAGTATGTCTCCAAATACCTGGACCTTGGTCTTGAGCCAGGAGACCTCAAGTCCCAAAGGCTTTGCCTCCTCGTGCAGCGCCTCGAGAGCCATCACCAGGACCTCCAGCGAGTCAGCAAAGATTACTGCATCATCGGCAAAAACAAGATCAGTGATCTTGGTGTTGCCGACGGATGCTCCACAATCACTTTGATCTACAACCTTGTCCAATACCCAGTCCATACAAGCGTTAAAAGTGATGGGGCAAGGACGCACCCCTGCCTCACTCCTGTATTCACAGGAAAGAAGCTGGATACACCTGCCCCACACTTCACAGCACTCGCAGTCCCAGAATACAGACCAGTTATCAAACCAATAGTCCTTGCAGGAATCCCTCGAAGTCGCAGAAGATCCCAGAGTGACTCACGATGCACTGAATCAAACGCCTTCTTGAGATCAACATAGGCTGCAAGCATCCCCTGTCGAAACTCACGTCAGCGTTCCACCAGGACACGAAGCGCTAGGATACGGTCCGTTGTTGACTTACCAGGCGTGAACCCAGACTGCTGAGGTCTCTGATGCTTCACCAGATGACTGCGAATTCGTGTCAGCAATAGATGGGCAAGCACCTTGCCTGGTACGCTGAGCAGTGTAATACCGCGGTAGTTGTTGCAGTCCTGACGGTCCCCTTTCCCTTTCCAGATAGGGACGACCAGCCCCCTTTTCCAGTCAGGAGGAATGGTACCTGATTGCCACACGGCAGTCAGGACAGCATGCAACCCGCGGATCATGGCCTCACCCCCAGCTTTGAGGAGCTCCGCACTGATATTACAAACACCAGCTGCCTTTCCACCCTTCAACTTTGCTACAGCCTCTCTGACTTCGTCAAGAGAGGGTGCGGTTTCGTCAATGGGAGGATCGGCATCCAATGCCTGTAACCCAGTGGTGTGAAGCTGCTCAGTTGGAGGGTCCACCGTGAACAACTGCCCAAAGTACTCAGCCCAACGAGCCATCTGCCCATCCATGTCCGACACGAGGCGCCCATCTGCTGTTCGAATAGCACTCGCCCGAGAAGGAGACTTGGAACGGAGCTTCTTCAGGGCTCGGTAGGCGGGTCGGAGGTCATTAGCGTTCAAATGACCCTCGACATCCTCAGCGAGACTCCTGACATACCTCTCCTTGTCTCTCCTCAGGAGGGTTCTAGTCCGGCGTGACAGAGCCCTGTGCTGGTCCCGGTTCCCAGCCAGCCTGGCAGCGCGACTCTCCTCGATTTTCTCCAGCGTCTCCGTCGAGACAAAACCACGCCTTGACCTCAGGCGCTCCCCAATACACTCCTTGGCAGCCTGTAGAGTTTCACGTTTGAAGGTATCCCACAGCTCTACAGGATCCCCGAGAGCACCGAGCACATCAAACTGATTTGAGACTGCCACCGCATACTCACGAGCACATGTCAAGTCTTTCAGTTTCTCAAGATGAAACACAGTATGGTTACCTCTTGAGATTCTTCTGGACTTGACACGAAGCTTAAGTGTAGCAACAACAAGTCTGTGATCTGTTCCAAAGCACTCAGCACTCCGGTAAACCCTGCAGTTCTGGAGGATCCTCCAACGAGTACTAACGAGGATGTGGTCGATCTCCTTAGCTACCCCTCCGGCATTACTATACCATGTCCAGCGGTGCAGCTCTGGTCTCTGATACCAAGAACCTGCAATTCTCAACCTTCTGAACCTTGTAAAGTTCAGAAGCAGAGAACTGTTGGTGTTTCTGGTACCGGAGCCATGGGGACCAACACATAACTCGTAGCCATCTCTCACATATACAGTATATATATATATATATATATATACAGTATATATATATATATATATATATATATATATATATATAACAGTAATATATATATATAGTAATATATATACAGTATAATATATATATATACAGTATATATATATATATATATATAATATATATATATACAGATATATTATATAATAT
>JACEEZ010017678.1:45000-110000 GCA_016584305.1 Chionoecetes opilio
AACTGGCAGAGCGAAGTTCTTCCGACAATGACATCAAGAGAGTGCACTGCGATTGGAACGGAGAAATCAAGGCTTGATAGGACTGCACAACTTCACTGGCGCNTTCCCTTTGTAAATAGCCGCCAAAGCTACATGAGAAAATTCGATGTCCTATATCCAAAACTATTCTAAGGGTATGTCCTAACTGTGTGCCAAATGCCATGCTTTTATCATCAAACCCACAATTCGGTCGAAATATATCACATATCTGCTCCACTAAATATCAAATGGTGGTGTCAGAAAACTGGCTGGGAGTAAGGTGTGTGAAGCCAGATGGTCGCCGCGCTAGGCTGCGGGCGTCACTCATCACAATACAGCGGGATGCGGGACTCGCTCTCTAGGTATTTAACTATGGTGTGCTTATATTCACGGATGGATGGATTGGTTACGAGGAGGCCGACAAATATAATTCGTCACAGGCAGCCTCTGTCTCTGACTTGTTACTCTTGTCACTGTCTTCTACTGGAATAGTGGACACTATTTCTTACGGCGTCAGTCTTCCGAACCCATCCATTTGAAAAGACCAGGGGGGGAAGCCAGCAACGGAGGTAGTATCGCCAGCAACGACCTGCTCTCCGACTACCTAGATACTACTTTTCCTTACGACGGAAGCTACAAAGCCTCCCTCGGTAGGTCGTAAACGCGTCGGAAGGCGCTGACTGGCTAAAGCGAGTAATGGCGTCATCAAGCTCATCATCAGTCACCAGCCAATGACAAACTTTTTAAAACTTCTCGACCAATCACAAGGCAGCGAGATATATTTCCGGGCAAGAATGGCATGTCAGACTGCCTCTCTCCGCCTTCTGTCCCCGTCATCTCAAACTAATTCTCGTTTTATTTGGAATGCTTGCGTTTTAAGGAGTTTTAATGTAGCAGATAGTAAGATATATAAGTAAGGAGCCTGTGTTGCTAGTGTTTTGGTGGTAAACGGTGTGTATGTGGGTTGAAATAGTGAATATTTGTGTTATGGGGCGGCCGCGCGGCAAGAATTTCTCCGTCACTCACTGCCCCGCCAGCAGTCACCTCATCATAACATCTTTAAATCACCCTTATTTAAGGTGACACACGATGCTACATTGATTTAGATAATGACACGTGTATATAACATCTCAACATAATCACTAAGTTGTATAATAACGAGTAATAAGACGTTTAATCCTGTCCAAACCTATAGTGGCGGAGGAGGTGGCGGCTCCAGCCGCCACTCTCAAAAGTTTTGAGTAAAAACCAGCCGTCATCCGCCTCACCTGTGCCTTCCTGAAGAAGACAGTCAGCTCCCACGGCTGTGATAGCACCATAGGATATCACCAGTGATCACAGGATTCCTCAATGGGTTCTCGCTTCCCTACTAAATATTACCAAAGACATCTATCTCCCCAATTGGTGTTGATATCTACCTCACAGGCTTCATGCTGCTGCTGCTGCTGCCGAAGGCCGCGCTGCCAGACGTGGATGAGTCCCTTGCTTGTATTTCATCTCTTTACTCATATATATGAATAATATCCATCCAAATGCAATCATATGTCTACATTCACCTAGAGAAATTATTTTCCATAGCATACCAAGCAATAATAAGCGAGCCTGGAGACTTCCTAGCTCTGCTAATACCAGTCTCGAGCAGTCGTTGGCCAGTCTGCACGTTTACGACCAAACCTACGACTTTTCCGCGCTGTGGGTTCCTGTTACGACCGACGTCGGATTTCCTACCAAAAAAAGGTCATAAAGTGTTTTGTGGCTTCTCCCCCATATCCCCGAGAACGACTGTCCCTTGCGTGTACTAAGAAGACCAAAGTTGAACCAGACTGTGAACATGGTGAAGGCAAATCATTATGAAAATAATAAAAAATAAATAAGATTTTATCCTTTTGTCATGCTTAATCATCATGCTGATCTAAAATTGATCCAGGGGTCTGTATTCCTTTAGTATCTTTTTATGGGAACTTGCAAGCGTTTTTTTTTCCGCCAGTGGTCTCTCTAGTTCAAGCAAGACTCGCCAGGAGTCAACTTTTTTATCCGTCATCGAGTAGCCGAAGACACCCACATGCTGCCCATCAACCTCACCTCGGACTGCAAGTGCAGCAGAGGGCACCAGGGGGAAGCATAAGCTTCAATTAATTACATGTATTACATATACACACTTGGGGATATGTAGTAGCAGAACCCGATGGACGAATTGGTTACGAGGAGGCCGACAAATATAACTCGTCACAGGCAGCCTCTGTCTCTGACTTCTTCTACTGGAATAGTGACACTATTTCTTACCAGTGTTGCCACGCTTCGGTGACTTATTTTACCTACAACCAATGTGATTGATTTTCCTCTACATCCCCCTACACACCAAAATCAATAATATAGAAAAGAAAGAGAAATATTAAGATTTAAGACTTGAGAAAAATATTTCAAAATATACGTAACATTATATAAAATACTGAGTGGTAACAAAATATACATGCAACTGTATAAAAACACTTAGGCAAAGATAAAAACATACGTTAGGTTACACTAGAATAAACAAAGGCTATATTTACGTGCACAACACTGATTGTTGACTATAGTAGAAAAGTCCACCGTTATGTGGTAGGCCTAATCAGCGAGAACGTCATTTTTTTCGTTATCTGAGTACTTTTGCAAAGTACCTTGATCTTGCACTGGAATAAAGTTTAATTAAAGATGGTGTCATCACAAAATTTGAAGGGAATCTCTCAGATGTTTTAATTATTGATTCCATAAGAAAATAAGGAAGCTACAAGAGGCCGCGAGGCCTACATGTGGTAGTTCCTGTCACCTAACACTACCTACATCCACCTTCCATCCCCATCCATGAACCTATCCAGCCCCACTTTAAAGTTCCCCAATGACTCCGCACTAACTACCTGTCTACTTAGTTCATTCCTATCATTCACCACCCTATTTGTGAACCAGTTTTTCCCTATTTCCTTTCTAAATCTACGCCCTTCCAGCTTGAATCCGTTACTTCTTGTTCTAAACTGGTTAATAGCCGTAAGAATTTTTCCTGCCTCCTTTATTAAATCCCTTTATCCACTTAAAAACTTGTCAGATCGCCCCTTAGGCCGGGTTCACACGAGACACTTTTTAATGGTCAGTGGCCGCCACAAAAAGTGCCCGCAACAAAAAATGGTCGCCACGAAAAGTGGTGAGTAGATGCACCTTACACACGAGCCACTCGGTTGCGGCCACTGATGAGGCCAGTGTCATCATGGATCACCAAGTACTTTGGATCACCGATACCAAGTACTTTGCTTGAAGTATCGGTTATTATGAGTAACTACCTTGTATAAAAAATATAAAATATGTTTAGTAAACACGTCGTGTCTGTAGTCATATGGCGGCAAGTGGCAGGCGGCAGCTCAATACTCATCTCTCTCCACACTGATAGTACATGCAATACACAAGGCATAAGCCCCCCCACAAACACAAACGAAAATATGATAGGTTCAGTAATTCTTGGTCACTTACCAAACGGTATTTCAGTATCGTAGCAGAAGTCAACCATTACACTCATTTTGAAATTACCGCCGCAAACACAAAAAACACTCACGTAGGGAGTTGCCTGGCGTAAAAAATGTATTTGGTATGTTACATTTTTTTTACCTTCTTGTATATTTTCATAAATATTTTGCGTATGCTTCTTGAGTACTCATAATACTCGATACCAAGAAAAAAGTATCGATACTTTCGATACAAAGGTAGTATCGAAAGTATCGATATTTTGATATCCATACGCCCACCACTGTCCCCTACATCCCGTGTTTTTGCCTATTTTTGCTGGATTACATAATGGGTGGAAAACATACGGATGGCACAACGATTCAAGCAATCATTGATCTTTACAAGGCTGGGATCAATAATAAGGAAATTTGCAAGCTTAAAGGACTGAAGCTTACCGTAGAACAGTGCAAAATTGTCTTGCTGACAGTGTACCACGTCGCCTTCAAAGGGTCATCAAGAGGAAGGGCTACGCAACGAAATACTAACTACAATTGTAAATGTTGATATTCTACATTATTTTGTTATGTATAAACATGGTGCGTCATACGTGTAAACATTCCCTTTTCGGAGGCACGCAGTGATTATCCACGCACACTAGTTGACTCTGTGACGGACAAATCGAGACAGAGAAAGCAGCGGGTGGCAGGGTGGTGGCAACCAAAAGTGGCTCGTGTGAATGCTGCCATTTGAAAACACGGTTTCTATTGTTGGCCACGGTGGCCGGCCACAATGGTGTGGTCGGAAAAATGGATCCGCCCGCCACGACTCGCCACTATTTTGTGGTCGCCACAAAAAAGTGGCCCGTGTGCATGCAGCCATAGAGATGCGTGTGTTCTATTTTGACCATTTTTTTGTGGCGGCCACTGACCATTAAAAAGTGTCTCGTGTGAACCCGGCCTACTCTGCGTCTCTCGAGTGAGTGTAACTGTATTCCAATGTCTTTACAGACAGTTTATTTCGCAGTTTCGCTTTATTGTTATTGAGTTTAGAGAATGTTCTCAACTTATGCCGTACTTTGGGGTAAACCCGTTAGCTTTAGCATAGAAGTTGATATTTCCTCATATGTGTGTACACCTCTCATATGCTTCCAAAATTCCGCAAAACTGTTATTCTCCCATGCACCTGTTTTGACTTCTTCATCAACTAAGACTGATCTCCAGAACTGAGTGTCTGAGTACGTGACCGCGACGAAGTTTTCCCTTTGCTCCTTTCACACATTCCATAATCGAACAACGATAGCGCCACCAATTTGATTATTGACGCTATCGTGAAATTTGACCACGATAAACGCCGATCACGATAGCCTCACAACAATGTCACGCTGCCTGTACGTATGTGTCATGACGGTCGTAAGATGGTCACGATGGAGTCATGACAGCTGTAAGACTACGTCACGAATGGAAAATCAACGGTCATTTTGTCGTCACGATAGAGCTACGATAACCACGACAGTGCCATGACGTGATACGTCTGCGTCCAGAGCTATAGCAACATGCCATCACAAGTGGGTTGGGGTTGCCATGGTGAGGCCATTTTTCATCTAGCGGAGGGGAATCTTACAATATTCTTTATACACCTCGTGAGCTTTGTCAAGGTTTGCGCAGACACTTCTCCGGGCCAAGATGATATGCCATATGCGATGCTATGTCATCTAAGAGATCAGGCTCTAGATTTCTTGTTGGGATTCTATAATAGAAAATGTGATTGAAGGAACTTTCCCAAGTAGCTGGGGTGTGGCGGTGGTGATCCCGATCTCTAAAGCCCCGTCCACACTGTGCCTCATGCAGAGATAGACGAGGCAGGTGGATGTGTTGAATGCCCATCCGCGCGTCCAGACTGCCTCACCACCATGGCTGGCTGGCTGGGAGGCGACACTCCAACACAAATTTGATTGATGTTCATTGCAATTTTTGACCGCCTAAATATTAATGCATTGAGACGTATCATATACCGTCAAAATCGGAAAAGCGTACTGATTCCGAGACTGTGAATAAAAATTCGATGCATATAAAATTACAAGAATAACAAGGAGTTGAAAAGAAAAGGTGAGTGGAAAAAATGTTTATGCACTATTTGCACGCTTTGCTCTCATAATCTTTTTCAAGTTTACTGTGTTACCGATTTGTGTAGGGACGAGAATTTCGGTAGACGAGAGTACTAGGTACCATGAGGCAAGGATGGGTAATGTCACTGTGGTTATGCAACTTGTTTATGGATGGAGTAATAAGATAAATCAAAGCAAAGGTTGGTGATGTTGGTATAGACTCAGAGTATGCATTGGTTCGTCAAATAACACTTAAACCATGATGTATCACTACTTATTATGAGGAAAGACAACAAAAGGAACTCAATTAATAAGGTATTTTAATACTATCATAACCATGAATATGTACAACCTACAAAGAGAAGACTACGACGATGAAAAAATGTAGAGTTGTTTTGGGCGAAATTGATATTCCAGGTGCTATATTTCCGTGCTCTGTTCTCGCTGAACTGAAGACCTGAGGTGATGGTTGATGTGCAGAGGCTTCTAAACCAAGAAAACAGTTACAGCAGTCTCATTAAGAAGTAAGCAAGTGGTAGTGACACAGTACGTACCTACCACTTACTTACCTCTTGACGAGGCTCTGTTGTGACTCTATTTTCTTGGTTTAGAAGCCTCTGCACATCAGCCATTTACCTCAGGTCTTCTCTATAGTGTTGTCAGCGAGAACAGAGCACAATAATATAGCACCTGGAATATCAATTTCACGCAAAATAACTCTAAATTCTTTCATCGCCGTAGTTTTCCCTTCGTAGGTCCACCCGCGGCGACCCCGACTTAGCCCCACAATGCACCGATATAAACAACCGTGACGTAGTTATGGGTAGGGTCCATCGGGCTGGCTTTATTAGCTCAGCATGACGCATGGCGGTGTTGAAAAGCTCGATTTTCAACACCGCCACTAACACAGATAGATAGATATCATAGATTTTAAGGCGCCGCAACTGCGGGGTTATTGACGCCTGCTTACATAAGATACATTAAAAATAATATTAAAAAACAAAATTTAAGATATAATCAAAATATTTAAAATAACAAAATACATATAAGAACAATAGTACATTAAAAGCAATAATAAGTGAATAGTAAAAACATCATAACTTGTTGAGAAGGCCAGCCCTCTCAATAAAGGTATGGACTTCATGTCCCGGAGAGAAACACCTCTCTCCCAACGCCAGGGAGAGACGGTAGGCACCGTCCTAATTGCTCACGTAGGTCCCCAGTTAAGGGGACCAAACAATCATCACAGTAAGGAGGGTGGCCCCCCTCCATGAGGAACCCATGTGTATATAGAGTGTGACCAATACGTAATCGTGCCAAGGCAGTCTCCTATCTCCGGGAGAGACCGCAGTAGCTCCAGTCCTCGATACTTTGGCGGATGGTGCGTAGTTTATTTTGCCCTATATTAATCCAACGTTCCTGCCAGCTGTTGTGAACTGATCTATGGATTGCCGAGCGCAGGTCTGTAGCCGGCACTGCAAAATGTGATAGAGCTGGTCTTCTAGCTGCAGCTTTTGCCAAGGCATCAGCTTCCTCATTACCGGCAACACCTACATGTGCCGGTACCCAACAAAAGCTCACCGTCCGGCCTCGCCTCTTGAGCAGATAAAGCCATTCCAGGATGGCATTGACCAGCGGATGGGGAGAGTTAAAAGTACATAGTGATTGAAGAGCACTACAAGAATCACTAAAAATTGTAAAAGAGACATCCGGAAGAGTAAGAATAGCCATGAGAGCATATCAAATAGCACTTATTTCAGCTGTAAAAACAGATGAAACACTTGGAAGGCTGACGCCTTTGTTAAACGATGGGAATACGACACCGTATCCCACTCCTTCGTCTGATTTGATATCCTTCGGTATTATTTTACTCATGACATTCACACATTTTGATGTATGATTCAATCTCATCATTACAAACAACGGTATTATTCTAGTGTTTGCCCATACTCCCCCCCTTCCCCAAAACAAGCTTGAGAACCTGGGGGGTAGGTGCAGTCTGTTTGTACACCAGTTGTTTCGTACACCAGTAGATTCGTACACCAATTTTTTTTCTTTAATACGAAACCATAGTCGTTTCGTACATTCATCTCAGAGATATTTCATACATGACAATACATCTACATATTTATCCAACCACTGTAACTAATATTCACCTCTATGACTGGCCGAGTGGCCGTGTGTCTGTCATATAAGGCAAGGCGGAGGCAATGCCATGTACAAGGGGGAGGCGGTAGCGGATTGGTTAGCGTCTCCGACTGGCGTTCTCGGTGACCCGAGTTCGATCCCCGAAGAAACCCAAAACCTTTCTGTACCGTCGAGTGGCCTAAGAACACCCACATGCCCTGCCCATCAACTCTGCCTTCGATTGCGAGTGCATCGGAGGACACAGGGGGGCGGCATGAGCCTCTAATCACGGGCGTCACTATAAGAATCCTGCCTGCGCCACCACGGGCGTGGACCAACCATCACAGCCCTCAAGTGAACCTCCAGAGCCTACCATCCGATCCCTGGGTCACCACTGTCTACAGGCGCTATAGGCACAAATGTAAAAAAAAAAAAAAAAAAAAAAAAAAAATATATATATATTATATATATATATATATATAATATAATAATATAAGCGAAAGTGTGTCTATCTGTCTGTCTGTCTGTCTGTGTGTGTGTGTGTGTGGTATAGGTTCCGCCCCCCGTGGCGCAATCACCTCATATGGCACATTTTTGGAACCGGGTTGACCAGGGGAAGGTCATAAGCCCACTTATGAGATGATTCGATCACTTTTTTTTTCTTTTTTTTTAGCAGCCTATTAGCGATAATTGTGAAAAAAAAGTGGGTTGCGAGAATTGAGGAAACCTTGATGTAGGGTGATGGGTAATGGGTGAGTGAATGGGTGGGGTGATGGGTAATGGGTGTGGGGTGATGGGTGAGTGAATGGGTGGGGGGTGATGGGTTGGGGCTGATGGGTGATGGGTGAGGGAATAGGTGGGGAGTGATGGGTAATGGTAAATATAAGCGAAAGTGTGTCTGTCTGTCTGTCTGTCTGTGTGTGTGTGTGTGTGTGTGTGTGTGTGTGTGTGTCTGGTATAGGTTCCGCCCCCTGTGGCGCAATCACCTCATATGAAACATTTTTGGAACCGGGTTGACCAGGAGAAGGTTTTAAGCCCTTTTATGAGATGATCCGATCACTTTTTTTTTTTTTTTAGCAGCCTATTAGCGATAATTGTGAAAAAAAGTGGGTTGCGAGAATTGAGGAAACCTTGATGTAGGGTGATGGGTAATGGGTGAGTGAATGGGTGGGGTGATGGGTGTGGGGTGATGGGTGAGTGAATGGGTGGGGGGTGATGGGTGATGGGTGAGGGAATAGGTGGGGGGTGATGGGTAATCTATAATAATATAAGCGAAAGTGTGTCTGTCTGTCTGTCTGTGTGTGTGTGTGTGTGTGGTATAGGTTCCGCCCCCCGTGGCGCAATCACCTCATATGGCACATTTTTGGAACCGGGTTGACCAGGGGAAGGTCATAAGCCCACTTATGAGATGATTCGATCACTTTTTTTTTCTTTTTTTTTTTAGCAGCCTATTAGCGATAATTGTGAAGAAAAAAGAGTGGGTTGCGAAGAATTGAGGAAACCTTGATGTAGGGTGATGGGTAATGGGTGAGTGAATGGGTGGGGTGATGGGTAATGGGTGTGGGGTGATGGGTGAGTGAATGGGTGGGGGGTGATGGGTTGGGGTGATGGGTGATGGGTGAGGGAATAGGTGGGGAGTGATGGGTAATGGTAAATATAAGCGAAAGTGTGTCTGTCTGTCTGTCTGTCTGTGTGTGTGTGTGTGTGTGTGTGTCTGGTATAGGTTCCGCCCCTTGTGGCGCAATCACCTCCTATGAAACATTTTTGGAACTGGGTTGACCAGGAGAAGGTTTTAAGCCCTTTTACGAGATGATCCGATTACTTTTTCTTTCTTTTTTTTAGCAGCCTATTAGCGATAATTGTGAAAAAAAAGTGGGTTGCGAGAATTGAGGAAACCTTGATGTAGGGTGATGGGTAATGGGTGAGTGAATGGGGTGGGGTGATGGGTGTGGGGTGATGGGTGAGTGAATGGTGTGGGGGTGATGGGTGATGGGTGAGGGAATAGGTGGGGGGTGATGGGTAATGGTAAATATAAGCGAAAGTGTGTCTGTCTGTCTGTCTGTCTGTGTGTGTGTGTGTGTGTGTGTGTGTGTGTGTGTGTCTGGTATAGTTCCACCCCCGTGGCGCAATCACCTCATATGGCACATTTTTGGAACCGGGTTGACCAGGGGAAGGTTTTTAAGCCCAAATATGAGATGATCCGATCACTTTTTTTTTTTTTTAGCAGCCTATTAGCGATAATTGTGGACAAAAAGTGGGTTGCGAGAATTGAGGAAACCTTGATGTAGGGTGATGGGTAATGGGTGAGTGAATGGGTGGGGTGATGGGTAATGGGTGTGGGGTGATGGGTAATGGGTGTGGGGTGATGGGTGAGTGAATGGGTGGGGTGTGATGGGTTGTGGGGTGATGGGTGATGGGTGAGGGAATAGGTGGGGGGTGATGGGTAATGGTAAATATAAGCGAAAGTGTGTCTGTCTGTCTGTCTGTCTGTGTGTGTGTGTGTGTGTGTGTGTGTGGTCTGGTATAGGTTCCCCCCCCCGTGGCGCAATCACCTCATATGAAACTTTTTTGGAACCGGTTGACCAGGGGAAGGTTTTAAGCCCAATTATGAGATGATCCGATCACTTTTTTTTTTGCAGCCTATTAGCGATAATTGTGAAAAAAAAGTGGGTTGCGAGAATTGAGGAAACCTTGATGTAGGGTGATGGGTAATGGGTGACGGGTAACTAATGGGTGTGGGGTGATGGGTGAGTGAATGGTGTGGGGGTGATGGGTTGGGGGTGATGGGTGATGGGTGAGGGAATAGGTGGGGGGTGATGGGTAATGGGTGAGTGAGTGGGAATGGGTGTAGGTGGTGATGGGTAATGGGTGAGTGAATGGGTGGGGGGTGATGGGTAATGGGTGAGTGAATGGGTGGGGGGTGATGGGTATATGTGGTGAGTGAATGGGTGGGGGTAATACATACATTTCTACATCCATGATTTCAGGAAAGTTAGAAGGGGCTATCTGGAGAGTCCGTGTTTGGTGGGCCGAAGGCCCACCAAACACAGGTGGTGGGCCTAAGGCCCACCACCAATAGCCCTCCGCAGGAGCTAGCCAAAAAGTCCGCCCGGAGGGCGGCTTTGCGGCTAGTATATATATACATATGTACTGGTCGTCTGTCTAGGACAGTCATTCCCAACCGGGGTTCCGCGGAACCCTGGGGTTCCGCCGACCATCACCAGGGGTTCCGCGAGAAACCGTAAAATAATTATGCGCTATTACAAAATGACTGATCTTAATTCATCTATAATAATATAAGCGAAAGTGTGTGTGTGTGTGTGTGTCTGTCTGTCTGTCTGTCTGTCTGTCCGCGATAGGTGCCGCCCCCTGTGGCGGAATCCCATCATATGTCACAGTTTTGGAATCAGATTAACCAGGGGAAGGTTTTAAGCCCTTTTATAGGATGATCCGATCACTTTTTTTCTTCTTTTTTTTAGCAGCCTATTAGCGAGAACTGAAGAAAAAAAAGTGGGTTGCGAGAATTGAGGAAACCTTGATGTAGGGTGATGAGTAATAGGTGAGTGAATGGGTGGGGTGATGGGTAATGGGTGTGGGGTGATGGGTGAGTGAATGGGTGGGGGGTGATGGGTGAGGGAATAGGTGGGGGGTGATGGGTAATGGGTGAGTGAATGGGTGTGTGGTGATGGGTAATGGGTGAGTGAATGGGTGTGTGGTGATGGGTAATGGGTGGGGGGTGATGGGTAATGGGTGAGTGAATGGGTGGGGGAATACATACATTTCAGGAAAGTTAGAAGGGGCTATCTGGAGAGTCTGTGTTTGGTGGGCCGAGGTGGTGGGTAATGGGTCTATCTGGAGAGTCTGTGTCAGGTGGTGGGCCTTCGGCCCACCAATAACCCTCCGCAGGAGCTAGCCAAAAAGGCCGCCCGGAGGGCGGCTTTGCGGCTAGTAAATCATAATTCCTACTCAACAACACGTCACAAACACTGTCCAGACACCAACATACTCGTACGTGTCAGATAGTACAATGTATATAGTAATGAGAGCAAATAATATGCATAAAATTAAAAATAAATTAGTGTCATTGCCGGTGCGGGATATGCCCTTCATTCCTACTCCGCAAGATTGGCGACACAGGGGTTGGGTAGGAGGGTGACGCAACCCCGTACGAGTATCATACGAGTCACGAGCCCCAGCCCAGCCGTTCACACATCTTCCTTCAGTCAGTTTTGAGCAGCGCAACCGAGTGAAACGTTGTGTTAATTAATCTCACCAGTTAATATTAGTTTGATACGGATTTTGAAGACTCAAGCATGTTCAAATATTTGAAAAGAAAGCATGTCAGTGGAGAGGAGGACAGTGACGAAGAATCACAAATACCACAGCCAAGTACGAGTAAAGGAAAAGTGAGTGATGTCAAAAAAAATCGCCTTTACAATGACAGTTATCTGGTCATTAGGCGAATTTTGGTGAAGAAGCCGTAAGAAGCCGGCTTCTTGCAGCTTGCGTTTTCTGTTATGGCGAGGCACTTTTAAGAAGCCGGCTTCTTACGGATTGGCCCAGCTGGTCAAGCCGTAAGAAGCCATAAGAAGCGAGAGCCAGGGCTCGCTTACCACGGCTTCTTCCCGCTTGTTGCCGTGACATCAGAGATAACAACAAATATGGCGGGGAGGGCAGAGATTCTCAGACAGTGAGTATCGGCGTAGAAATACTGTAATTACAGATAACAGGACACAAGTAAACACATAGATGTACATTCAGAAGCATGCACTTACCTTAAGACCACGAACAAGAATATACAAGGTTAATGACACGATAGGACAACTTTTTTAAAAATGGGGNTAGACCAACAAAGTTGGAGAAAATCTCCCCGGCCTTTTTAGATGACAGAGCACCCTATGGCCATCATTTTGGGCGGGGAATGTCGCGAAAACTTTATGGTTTGACAAAGCTCGAGGTGTAAAAAGAACATGTAGTTTCCCCGCCTCAGATGAAAAATCATGCTTCTCTGTTCCTGTCGGTGGTGGTGGTGGTGGCTCTGTTCCTGTCGGTGGTGGTGGTGTGGTGGTGGGGGGTGGGTGGGGTACTGGGGTGGTGGTACGGGGGTGGTGGTGGTGGTGGTGGTTTGGTGGTGGTGGTGGGGTTTGGTGGTGGTGGTGGTGGTGGTGGTGGTGGTGGTGCAGACTCGATCCCCCCTCCTTCGTTCCTAGCATCTCCAAATTACGCGCACAAACACACACACACGTACACATACACACACACACACACACACGTACACACACACACACACACACACACACACGTACACACACACACACACACACACACATACACACACACACAACACACGTAAACAATTACCTTGAGAGCTGTCACCTGCCTTTACCGTTGGATATAAATATTAAAACACAAAAGTAATGGCTGTGTGTGTGTGTGTGTGTGTGTGTGTGTGTGTGTGTGTGTGTGTGTTGGCAGCAAGTCGTAAGCGTGTGGTCCTGTCTGTTTCAGTGCTGCGACAAGCTACACAGTCCCGGGAGTCCGTGATGCTGAAGATTACTGTAATTTCCTCGACGACACGCCAGACATTTGTCCCGTGTACGGTGAATGTCTTCTTACATTCCGCACGTTTACACCATTTACTGTTATTGTCTACAATCTCTACATTATTTCATCTAGAATTTCCTTTGAGGCGGAATATTATAATTATTGATAGCCAGATAGACAGGTAGATACAGTTACGTGGATAGATAATTAGAACGATATTTAGCTAGATAAGTAATAAAGGTGTGGTTAAATGTAGATTAATATGTACCAGATAAGTAGAAATACAACATCAAAAAAGGTTTTCAGCGATCATCTGACAAAATATGATCATTCCAAAGTAACGATACAGCAGCTATTAAACCCCTTGAGACCCAGAGCGTAATTTACTTGTAATGTGGCTACCATTAGATGATTTTTAGATAATATAAGCAATATTTTATAGATATGACCTGTTTAGTATCTTTGGCGACTAACTACTTTGGTATATTAAGTGACTTTTATTAATTTTATGGTTCGACAACATACACTTTTTTTTATATAGCAAAGGAAAGATCTGGACGGTAAGGGGTCATATATATTAAGACAAACTCCATGACCATAACAAAAAGAATATTATCAAAAACATTTTTCACCTGGCGTGTGTCTCGTGTTTGTATGACAAGAACAGTATGACAAGCAACACAGGCTAATCACAGGTACAGATCCAGGTAATAGGAGTCCCCACGAAGCACCTTGTCACTGCTTAACCCCTTCACACCCAGATCTTTCCTTTGCTATGAAAAATCGTCTGTTGTTGAGCCATAAGATAACGAGAAGTAACTGAATATACCACATTAGTTAGTGGAAAAGGATACTAAACAGTTCATAGCTATAAAGTGTTGCTTATATTCACTAAAAATCGTCTAATGGTACCCAAATTACAACGAAAATTACGTTCTGAGTCTCAAGGGGTTAAGACAAACTCCATGACCATAACAAAAAAGAATGTCATCAAAAACATTTATCACCTGGCGTGTGTCTCGTGTGTGTATGACAGAACACTACGACAAGCAACACAGGCTAATTACAGGTACAGATCCAGGTAATAGGAGTCCCCACGAAGCACCTTGTCACTGCTTAACCCCTTGAGTCCCAGAACGTAATTTTCATTGTAATTTGGGTACCATTAGACAATTTTAGAGAATATAAGCAAAATTTTATAGATATGACTTGCTTAGTATCCTTGTTTTCTAACTAATTTGGTATATACAGTTACTTTTCGTAATTTTATGGCTAACAACAGACGGGTTTTAATAGCAAAGGAAAGATCTGGGCGTGAAGGGCTTAATGCGTTGGTAACCTGTTTTGTCCTTCACGTCAAAGCAGACGCGTGTTATCTCATCAATGGAATGACCTTATCTTTTCTAACATCTAGTAGGATCTGTGTTTATTTTGTATCTTTTCAAGGGCATTTACACAGTCACCCATGGAGGCGAACTCAAGGAGGCATATTCAGTATAAGAATTAAGAACATAAGAAAATAAGGAAGCTACAAGAGGCTGCGAGACCTACAAGTAGTAGTTCCTGTTTTAACATTATTATTTAAAAATTGTAATAATGGTAATGATTCATTTATCATCATATCAAATGAAATACGTAATGATAAGTACTCATAGTAATACTGCTATGACAGGAATAAAGTAATGGTAATAATGGACAGGAATAAAGTAATGGTAATAATGGACAGGAATAAAGTAATGGTAATAATGGACAGGAACAAAGTAATGGTAATAATGGACAGGAATAAAGTAATGGTAATAATGGACAGGAACAAAGTAATGGTAATAATGGACAGGAACAAAGTAATGGTAATAATGGCCCAGAACAAAGTATGGCGCCATGGTAACAGGTTGGTAGGGTAACAAACCAAGGCTGACCGTTGGCAGACCTGTTTAAGATGGCGGTGGTTGTGCGCGGGGGACTAAAGCTCGTGGATATAAACGTTAATATCTCGTGTTCCTGAGATTACGGCGATTCCTCCTTCACGTCTCAACATCAGTAAGTATCAGGGAGTCTATAGTTATAAGAACTTTTGGATACATTTATTTTTTTATTTTTTTATTTTTTTAATATTTTTTTTATACGTTGTAGCCTATAGCGCCTGTGGCATATGGAGAGTCTTGATGTTGGTCGAACTCGCCCGTTGGTGGCGCAGGCTGGATTTTTATGTGAACCTGTGGTCTCAGGTGAAGATCTCATTTTCTATGATGTTCTTGATCTCCAAGTCAGGCGCATGCAGCCCCTAGAGTCCACCGTCACACTCGCAATCGGCAGACAGGTATACGCTGCATGTGGGTTGCTTCGGTCACTCGACGATGGCTTTGACAGTTGCTCCTTGGTGAGACTTGAACTCGGGACCTTTGCTCCCCTACCAGGGTCTTGAAAGAGTGCCCCCGGCAGGGTTTCGAACGCGGGACATTGAGTTCAGCACTCCAAACGCTAACCAAATTGGCCACCGCCTCCTCCGAACATAGAGTGGTTGTGTGTTTTTTCTGTCAATTTATGTGAGGGAAGTGAGAAGTAGGTGTTGGACTACGCAGCGGAGGAGGGTGAGGGAGAGGTTGGCGCGGGAGAGGTAATGGAGGGATGGGGATAGCGATGTTGTCCTAGTTTTTTTTCCTCTTTCTCTCTCCTTTCTCGTTTTTATTTGCGCAAGAAATTGTAAAAATTGTAATAATGGTAATGATTAATTTAATCCCTTCTCGCTTCACATGTAACTTATTCACAGAACAATTTTTTTTTTTTAAACAAGCATACAATATTTCATGTTTTGCATTTTATTCATTGAATCTTTCCTTTCTCGTTTGATTTGCACAACGACCTACCTCCAGGATTTTTTTAATCCGCTTCACATGTAACTTATTCTCTGAACAAGACAACAAAATTAGAAACAAACATGTATTTCATGATGCTTGGCATTAATTTTGTTCAATACACTGTACAGTACTTGCAATTTCGTGACGGCCAATCACCAGCCTGTTTTGACGTCATTCAAAACTTCAACAAAAAATATTATTGCCAAGCACGTTGGGAAGAAAGAAAAATAGGACGCCATAAAGTAATTATCGAACGAGAAGTAGAGATAATTGTATCTATGACTACCAATATACACTGATATTATCAAATATAGACAGGAAAAAACAGGGTGTTACTCGTCAAAAATAAAGTGTTTTAACCACTATTTTTTAAATAATATAATATGCGATTTTCTTTTTTGCATGCTACAATAAAATCACGGTGATACACAGAATATACTCACTAAACACAAGTATAGTTAACCCTCAAAGCTTTTCATTCATGTACACGTAGTGAACTATTTGGCGTCCTATTTTTCTTTCTTCCCTACGTTCTTTGGCAATAACATTTTTTGTTGAAGTTTTGAATGACGTCAAAACAGGCTGATGATTGGCCTTCACATAGTTGAAAGTGATGTACAGTGTATAGAACAAAATGAATACAAAGCATCATGCAATAATATGTAAGGGGTATTGGGTGGAGCTAGACTGCCCACGTTGGAGCAAGGGCGTTTTACACCCTAGACTTATGGAGCAAAAGACAATTTCCACACCAGACGGCCGGAGCAAAATGCACTTCACACTCCAGACCCGTGGAGCAAAGACTCTTACACAATGGAGCAAAGACTCTTACACCGTGGAGCAAAGACTCTTACACAATGGAGCAAAGACTCTTACACCGTGGAGCAAAGACTCTTACAATCTTACAATCTTACAACCGTGGAGCAAAGACTAATTACAATCAAGTGATGAACAGGATGCAGATGAGAAGAAACAAACTTTGTTACTGATGTGGAAAACAAGGAAACAGCAAGAACATTGATTAGCAAGAAAACCAAGACATTTCAAAATAACATTTACAAGTATAGGCACAAAACGGGGTGATCAAGCAACAAACACCACAACACTTCAGGAATCAGAATAAAATCACCGATACCAAGGTGTTACCCCCACACTTCATCGACTTCATCGACTTCATCGACTGGATACTTTTGCCAGCTGAGCCAGCTATACTTGAATGTTGGTAATAAATTAATTCCACTACTCAGTTCAACATGTCTTATTTGAAACCTGTAATTTGACACATATTCAAGCTTTAAAGCCGAGAAGTTGTAGTAGTCGACTGCTGACTCGGCTGCACTCGAGTAGCCAGCCGAGTATGGAGTTGCACCGAGACCACCGAGAGACAAGGCCTGGTACATCGCCCGTGACGTCACACCCTAAGGATCCCACCCGCTCCGCTCCCCGTACAAGTTTACCTACCTAATATAATGTTTATCAGTATAAAAGATATACTGTTATCTTCGGAAATGTTTGTTCTATAATATTATCAAATAAAAAACCGTAAAACACACAAAGAAAATGCCATTATGAGACTTTCAAGAAATATGCATGAACTTAAACTATTCGCCATTTAATATTTTGCTCGCAAACATTTTACATGGAGAATATCAATAGAAGCGGAGTTTAATTAGCTTTCCATTGATATATTTCGTTTAGTGATAAATGAATTAGCGGCATGCATAAATTAGCGTTAACTAAAATTTAAAAAATCATGAAATCGGGTAATTTCCTACCTAATATATGTTTATCAGTATAAAATATATACTGTTATCTTCGGAAATGTTTGTTCTATAATATAATCAAATAAAAAACCGTAAAACACACTAAAGAAATGCCATTATGAGACTTTCAAGAAATATGCATGAACTTAAAACTTTTAGCGAAGAGTTTAAGTTAATGCATATTTCTTGAAAGTCTCATAATGGCATTTTCTTTGTGTTTTACGGTTTTTTATTTGATAATATTGTAGAACAAACATTTCCAAAGATAACAGTATATATTTTATACTGATAAACATTATATTAGGTAGGTAAACTTGTACGGGGAGCGGAGCGGGTGGTATCCTTAAGGCCCCCATCCACGGTGCGATCTGGTCGTACGACCATCGGACAGATCTGGTTGGATCCAACCAGATTGGATCGTGAGTGGGGTGATTTTGGTCTGTCCGACCGACTGACAGCTGGTCGGATGCGACCAAGCAGTGTTTGGTTTTTAGATCCGACAGATCATCCGGTTCAGACCGGATCGCACCGTGAGTGTGCTGATCGTGAGGCCAGCCGTCAGTTTCACCACTGACAGCGTCGCGAGAGGATTACCAAGATGAATTGTTTCTTTGATGACAAGCACTTTTGGACAGAATTCATCCAATTATATAGAAACTGAATGTTTATGGGAAATAAAAAGCAAAAAGTAAATAGATAAATATAAGAAAAATGCAGCTTATGAAGAGAGAAACTCAAGGAGAAAGTAGAGAGAAAGTGGTAGAGAAACTCAAGGAGCGGGACAGTGAGCGACAGTGAGGCTAATGTTGAAACAGTAAAAAAAATAAAAATAAAAAATATGAGAAGTGTGTTCCGGAAATATATTAAGAAAATAACTGCCTCTGTGAAATTTGGTGTGAACGCGGATGATGTTTACGCTCCTCAGTTGTGGTATCAGATTCCATCAAAAGTAATTCGATCCTCGTTGCATAGACCCATCATGGGAACCGCTCTCCACCGTTTCTATCACCAACTGAATTGATCCTGAGGTGCGGTCGGATCGTTAGTGGGTGGTAGGATATCCATCGGATCAGGTCTGTCGGATCAGATCGTACGACCAATCGTACCGTGGATGGGGGCCTTTATGGTGTGACGTCACGGGCGATGTACCAGGCCTTATCATCTCGGTGGCCACGGTTGCGCTCGCTCGCTTATCACCTGGTGAATCATTCATTGAATGTCGCCGACTCCCTCCCACTCACTATTGATTCGCATCGCATTAGACTATGGACCTGTTACAAGAACATTTTAAATATCGTGGCAAAGAATGAAACGCATACATTTAAAAAAAATGATGTTATTTTTCCTTTTAAACAAATAAATGTTTTACATATTTACTTCAAAAATAAACCATATCCATTTCATATTATCCATTTTCAACTGCTAAATTCTTGTTCTTCATAATATATTCTCCTTACAAAATAGCATTTAGGAAAACAAGTTCACGGACCTTTCCAGGGCTAAGTCTGTTTCTCCTATCCTTATGATTTGCCTTGTCTTGGAAAAGATGCGCTCTGATGGCACTGAAATAGCCACAACGCAGAGCCTAGTCTTCAGGACTGCACAAGTGTTCTAGAAAACTAGGGCGCGAGATATCCACCATTCCAAGGGGTCGGCTGTTCGGGGTATGAGCTGCTCAGACAGGAACCCTTTAACCTCCAACGTTGCCTCTGTCACGGGATTTTGGATCCGTGGCCTCAGGCTGGTGACTCGCTCCTAATATCTGCCCAGACCAGAGGAACTGTATCCGTGGGAGGATTGGAGGGTGGGTCATCTCCCCCTCCTCTGTGCTGGGTGTTGCTAGTGGCGGTGGTCTTGCTACCCTTGATGCAACTGCCACTAGGCCCACTACCCTCGTCACGGCATCCTGTTCGTGTTTCTCATGAATGATTGCATGTTTCTTGAACCTGAGGTCTAAGGATGCAGCCTCTGCTAGGACGTTCACCTGCTCAATCCCCCCAAATCGTTTGGTCAATTCCGCCATAAGGATGTTAATCATCTCACGGACTGGTTTGTGGATGGACGACCTTTTCTGCCGGTGTGCAGTAGCCCTCTGGAGCCCTCTTGCCATCAGAATGGCTTTAGAGTCTGCCACAAACCTGAAAAAGAATGACAAGTAGGGTACCATAATTATGTAATATGTTCTTGTTTACTATGCAGGTATTATATTTTCTAATTACAAATTGCATATGCATCCATCAGTTATTACTGCGTGTCTAATAATATTAACATGAATCACATAATTCATATATTAATTGCACATAGCAATGTTTACATACCTTTCTAAGCTCAGGTCCACAGTCACTTCCTCAAAGGGCTGCAGGACCTCACAGACTTCATTAATTATTTTCCACTCTTCCAGAGATAGTGCCGTGAGCTGGGTATTCACTAAGGCCAGTGTGGAGATGAGAGGTTCCTTGACTTCAGTGAAGCGCCTCATCATGAAATAAGTGGAATGCCAACGTGTAGCTATGTCTTGTTTCAGTCGCAGTTGAGGCTGTAGCCCCATTTGTAGCTGTACCTCTCGAAGCTTTTCAGAGGCTACAGTACTTCTGCGCGTGTATTCTGTGATGCTCTTGACCTTCTGGATAATCTCCTGAATCTGAGGCTGCTGGATTTCATATATTACAATCAGATTAAAGATATGAGCAAAACACCTCACGTGATTCTAGTGTAGAACATCCCTAACCGCCTTCATTATATTAGCTGCACTGTCAGTGACACAGGCCACAATTTTGTCACTGATACCCCATTCAGTGGCTATTGAGCTCAATTTTTTTGCCAGATTATCAGCCGTGTGGTGGTCATTGACTTCGAAGCCGTTCAGCAAATTTGATAACTGCTTTAAGTCATTTATATAATGGCAAGTTACAGACATTGTACAGTTGTTTCAGACAGTTGTTTTGTTGGACGTCCAGTAGTCAGTTGAAGCACACAGCTGGAGCAGCCTTGATTTTTTTCGAGAAGGTCAGTTTTCACTTTATTGAATAAGTGAGGTATCATCTGCTGGGATATTGTGGGTCTGCTAGGAAGAACATAGGAGGGATTAAGGTCTTTTGTGCACTCCCTAAATCCTCTTGTCATTCACAACCGAAAATGGCTGACCACTCATTACCCGCACACACCGATACCTCACTACTCATTACTCCCACACCCATACTATATATAGATATACTGATATATAGATAGACAGTCAATCATCTCCTGTGGCCTGTGTTGTCCCCTTCTGTAGCGAGTCAAAGGCAGTGTTAGGAGACTTCTTGATCTTCTTGGCAGGCACCTTCTCTTCTTCCTCCTCTCTTCCTTCCACTCGCTGAAGTCTACCTGGTTTTTCTTTTTCTTTCGTTCCCTTTCCTTTTGTTCTTTAGTGCCTCATCCTTTTCATTCCATGTGAAGACAGTTGTTCCATCTGATGTCTCATTCCATTCATTCCATGTGTACTCAGCTGTCACATCAATTGTCTCATTCCATTCATTCCAGTCAGCTGCTCCATCTCTTAAGGAATAGTCAGGAGGTGTCAGGAGAAGCTATCTAAAGGCATAGCTTTCTTCATCTTAACCCCTTCACGCCCAGATCTTTCCTTTGCTAAAAAGAAAAAGTGTGTTGTCAAGCCATAAAATAACGAAAAGTATCTGAATATACCAAATCAGTTAGTCGACAAGGATACTAAACAGGTCATATCTATAAAATATTGTTTATATTCACAAAAAATTGTCTAATGGTACACAAATTACAAAGGAAATTACGTTATGTGTCTCAAGGGGTTAATTGTCTCTCCTCTATCTTTACCTTCATTCATATTAACATCCGAGAAAGCACTAGCAATCTTACCTGATGTTTGCTTCTTCTTCCTCCTCCGCTTTATCTTCCTTTTCTTTTTCTCGGGTTCTTCTATTCTATCTGTAGTCTTTTCCCCTGCTGCTGTGGTTCCTCGGGGGTTGTGGCGTCTGGGTTCTGAGTCTGGGGTGGTGGGTTGCTGGGGTTCTGAGTCTGGGGTGGTGGGTTGCTGGGGTTCTGAGTCAGGAATGGTGGGTTGCTGGGGTTCTGAGTCTGGAATGGTGGGTTGCTGGGGTTCTGAGTCTGGGATGGTGGGTTGCTGGGGTTCTGAGTCTGGAATGGTGGGTTGCTGGGGTTCTGAGTCTGGAATGGTGGGTTGCTGGGGTTCTGAGTCTGGAATGGTGGGTTGCTTGGGTTCTGAGTCTGGGGTGGTGGGTTGCTGGGGTTCTGAGTCTGGGATGGTGGGTTGCTGGGGTTCTGAGTCTGGGATGGTGGGTTGCTGGGGTTCTGAGTCTGGAATGGTGGGTTGCTGGGGTTCTGAGTCTGGGGTGGTGGGTTGCTGGGGTTCTGAGTCTGGGATGGTGGGTTGCTAGGGTTCTGAGTCTGGGATGGTGGGTTGCTGGGGTTCTGAGTCCGGAATGGTGGGTTGCTGGGGTTCTGAGTCAGGGATGGTGGGTTGCTGGGGTTCTGAGTCTGGGGTGGTGGGTTGCTGGGGTTCTGAGTCTGGGGTGGTGGGTTGCTGGGGTTCTGAGTCTGGGGTGGTGGGTTGCTGGGGTTCTGAGTCTGGGGTGGTGGGTTGCTGGGGTTCTGAGTCTGGGGTGGTGGGTTGCTGGGGTTCTGTTCCCGTGCCTCTGTTCTTAACCTCTTCCTGCTAGCATACCTCCTCTTGTTCTTTATTAATGATGAGAAGAGACTCAAGATACAAATAATGGTAATGATGATACAGGTTTGTCCCTCCTGATTAAAGGTATAAACTTAAATTATCAAGAGTATCTAAGAATGAGTACATGAGGAAGCCCATCCTCATAATTCCCCTGAGATTACTCCTTAATGTTTTGCCAAGAGAGAAAGGGAAAGAAAGGGTAACTCATTCTAGTTTACTCTCTATAACACTGATCAAGCTAGACCGAAAGGAAGATCAAGAGTATATAATTTATCCATTACAGTAAACCAACTAATTCCAATCTCTAATTCCAACTAATTGGGGGAGACCTGGGTCGAATTAGCCGAAAGTCCGAATTATCCAATGGTTACCCTCAGCCCCTCCACACAATAAGAACTCGCTCAAACCTGCGAAAACAGCACAGATTGTTTTACTTGTACTCACCAAAACCAAATGTACGAATATGCTGTTTTCTCGGTTATTTCTCTAAAACTATCAAGGCTGAAATTGGCTGAAATAGGGACTTCTAATCATTGTAACTGAAAACTGATTCCGGATTCGTGTTTAGGATAAGCTAGGAACTAAATTTCAAACAAATCTATATAAAAAAATATTGCAAATTTTGCAATATTTTTAAAAAATTAGATTTGCTATTTAAAAGGTATTGTTCGCTCACAATAGGGGGAATGTAGGAATGTGTATAATATAATTATAAATGGTATTAATCAAGGAAATTTAAGTAAATGATAAGTATTGGCATGTGATAAATGAACATTCCCAGGGGTATTAACCATTTGCACCTTATTAGCACATTCATTTGAAACGGCTGTCATTGGCCGCCGTCCATTAGATTCTCGCCACCGAGGGTTGGACACGTAGGTAGGATTTGTGGCGGCCGGTCGCCGCCGCGGCTTGGAGAGTTAAGGGGTTATTACACTGAGCAAAGTTTCCGGGGATCTCTGGTCAAAAATCGAGGATGTTGGCTACGTGGACGTACTACCGCAGTTCTCCTATCACACTTGCCTCGCGCTCCCTCGTCGTATCGTAGTTTTGACTGATGAATTTCCACAACAACAAGGATGGTTGACTTCCCTCTCCAAGCCCCACTTTTCACTCAGAGCTGGGCTGCTTTGGCCCTAGTGGCCAAAGATGAGAGAAGAGAGGAGCATAGTGAAGTGGAGGGTATGCCTGACAACTACCCTCCTGCATTGAGGGCATAGGGTGACCCAGTTCAGGTTATGTCACCAAGCTCACCAGCCACCTCTGTATACCCTTGTGTAGTTTACATACTGTATAATATAATTATATATATAATATATTATAATATAATAATAGCAATATAATATATAATAATATTATATATTATATTTAATTATATTAATATATATTATAATATTTATAATATATATTATAAGTATATATATATATATATATATAAATATAGATATATAATATATATATCTATATAATCATATTTATATATATAGCTATATATATACTATATTATAGTTATATATATAGCTACGCTTATCGAATACACCTTCCACGATGTATTCAATACCCTACAATATATAAATATATATATATATAGTATATATTATAGAATAGTTGGGAGGTGTTTGATATCAAGCGTGGGAGATTTGTTTCTGTAGCCTGATGATTATGACGATAATTTGTTTTTATATATTGCCTGGATGTTCATTGGCGTATCAAAGGATTATTTGCGGTCCTTCGGTGAAATCTCCCGTAGCTTTGAGAGATCGCGGATACCTCAAAATCTCTGATAATGAGAACCACGACTGGTGTAATCGGAGTTTGAGAAGTGCGGAAAATTGGCCAGTGTAATAACCCCTTTATACTGGTTTACAGTGTAATAATTATACGATCACACGTAATAATTATACTGGCTCACAGTGTAATAACACCCTTTATACTGGCTCACAGGTGTAATAACCCCTTTATACTGGCTCACAGTGTAATAAACCTTTATTACTGGCTCACAGTGTAATAACCCCTTTTAGACTGGTTTCACAGTGTAATAACCCCTTTATACTGGCTCACAGTGTATACACTTTATACTGGCTCACGTGTAATAACCCTTTATACTGGCTCACAGTGTAATAACCCCTTTATACTGGCTCACAGTGTAATAACCCTTTATACTGGCTACACAGGTAATACCCCCTTATACTGGCTCACAGTGTAATAACCCCTTTATACTGGCCTCACAGTGTAATAACCCCTTTCTACTGGCTCACGTTAATAACCCCTTTAATAACTGGCTCACAGGGTAATAACCCCTTTATACTGCCTCACAGTGTAATTAACCCCTTTAAGTACATGGACCACTCCCGGGAGTAACACTCTCTCTAAACTTCTCCTAATTAAATCGATAAATTTTATAGATAAGTTTTATATAAACCTCTGTAGACATTGTATACATTATGTAGTTTATATATAACCTGTATACATTGTATAATTTATGTAGTTGTATATAAACCTTGTTCACATTGTATAATTATGTATTTGGTATATAACTTTGTGTTAAACATAGGACGGGTTTTTAAATCAATAACTTCGATCATCCGCCGCGTCAGTGTTGTGTGATAACCGCCCTGACCGACCAATCAAACCCACGTCACTGCTTCCGCCCTGCACCTCCGGCCCTGATCAACGGGCCTGGCCACGTCCAGAGCGCCTGAACATTGCAGTATTGATAACCTTCAACCTAAAAAAGCCAATTCAACCCTCCTATCCACCGATAAGTATCTTTGTACTAAGGATGGGTAAGTAAGTAAGTAAATAAGCTGGGGTATTTTGTCGGGAATGAGATAGACAAAGGTTTTTGAAGGTAAGAACCTAATTATATAAATGTTTGTGACTAAATTTCCACAACAATACTACTATCTAGGGAGGCGGTAGCAGAGTGGAATAGCGTCTCGAGTGAGTTCTCCTCCGATGACCCGAGTACGATCCCCAATGAGAACCAAAATATTTCTGCACCGTCCGAGTGGCCTAGAACACCACATGCCCTGCCAATTACTCTACCTTCGATTGCGAGTGCATCGTAGGACACAGAGGGGCGGCATGAGCCCTCTAATCACAGCGTAACATTAAAAACCGGTTACCGCGCCACCACGGGCGGGGCCAACCATCATAAGCCCTCAAGTGAACCTCCAGGGCCCTCCATCCTCGCTTTAGTAGTCACTGCTACACGCGCTATAGGGACAAAATGTAAGAATCTTAAAAAATAAACAATAAAATCATATTGCAACACAAAAACTCTTAACATGTACAATCATTCGGTCTGCACTCAAACTATTAGAATATTCAAAAGGTGCCTGTTACAAGCTTTTTATTCTCAGAGCAGGAAACTGAGAATATCAGTAGAGTGCCCTCTGGGTCTTTATATTTTCTTAATCTTTAGGAACAGTCCGATCCATCTTCAATAGATACCACCTCAAGGTCAGAGAAAGTTCCACGATTCTTTTGAGGATATCGCCAGGTAATCTCACTATAGTGATGTCGTCCTCCGAATCGTCACTGATTTCCATCTACAAAAGTTAATCATTAATTACTTATGATTATTCCTATTGGAATGATTGATATAGAGGGTGAAATCATCCCACAAACTTCCCTCCTCAACATTGCTATAGAGGTGAATCATCCACAACTTCGCCTCCTCAACATTGCTATAGAGGTGAATCATCCCCAACGTCCGCCTCCTCAACATTGCTATAGAGGTGAATATCATCCACAGACTTCCCCTCCTCAACATTGCTATAGAGGTGAAATCATCCACACACTTCCCCTATCAACATTGCTATAGCTGTGAAATCATCCACAACTTCCCCTCCTCAACATTGCTATAGAGGTGAAATCATCCACAACTTTCCCCTCCTCAACATTGCTATACAGGTGAAATCATCCACAATTTCCTCTTACTCAACATTCATGAATATTACATTTTACAAGAGAAATAGACAAGTGATCCAATTTTTAGAACAGAATAAGGTATTTTTGAGTTAGCTGAACACGTCACAAATTAACCCGAGCAATTTGCGGGCGGCCTTTAAAACTATGAAGCAATCAAATCAATCAATCAATGAACACTCACAAACCTTCGAGAAGAATATTTTTCAAGCTAGGCATTCAGCTGCATTGTGAATCTATCCATTCTTTGATCACATTGTACCTAATCAAGACATATTTACAGAGGACACTTACCTCACTGGGCCCATTCTAGTCTTCTTGATTGACTGCTTACATCTCATGGTCTTCAGTTTTTTCTTTTCTGGCAATCCTTTTGGGTCGTCCAAACCTTTCTTTTGAAGAGAAGCAAATCCCTGTTCTAGAGGGCAATCTCACTTGCTTCAGTTTGATCTGAGATACTGCCTCCAGCACTTCTGTTAACATTGTTATGACATTAGTTTAAGACAAGGTACATTTTATACAAAATATATTTCAAAATAAATGTTTTTTCTTATATATCAATTGCTGTAGTAAATGTATTCCTAGATGGAAACTACACACATGGTACTTACTGGATTCCCAATATATTGAAAATCCTTACACAAGGCATCTATGATTTTTCGTAGCTTTTTCCTCGATGTCTCCTGTAAAAGTGTTCATGATCTATGTGTAATTTTTATCGTGCGAAATTTAGTGGAAAAAAAAGTGTTAATATAATGGAAGACGTCAGGTTTCAGAGAGCCTTAAAATGATCAATCAAACATTTACATACATCATATTTCATGGTGGTAATCTATACATATACCTAATATTAATTCTGCAATACTGACAAGTGTATGTTTTCTTTTTCTGTGGGATTTGAGATGATGGTGTCTATAACCATCCTCCTATTCTGTGATCCAGCAGGAAATCCTGTTCTTTTTCTTAGTTTAAGATGGTTTGAACTGTTAGGGTCATATCTGAAATCTAACGACCAGAAGAGCTTTTGTCAGAAAGATGCTAATCATGGAGAAAAGTATTGACAGGATCCGAATAAGCATGAACAAAATATTAAGAAACAGGATCGCGGATAAAGCATGACAAAGTTATTAAGACAGGATCCGATAAGCATGAGGAAAGTATTGACAGGATTCGGAAGGGACACTGTTCTAAGAAAATAAATGCTATATAGAAATGTGTAGGTTAATGAGGGACGAATATAAGAAGGCTCAGGCAAACACCAAGAAAATAAGGTTGTGTCATTGAAATGATCGGGCAAGTCATAGTATTTGTTGAATTGGTGAACTAATTATTATATTATATATTATATATAATATGAGTATATATAATTATTATATATATATTATATTATATATATATATAGTATATATATATATATTATATATCTATATATATATATATTTATATTATATATATAATATATATATATTAATAAATATTAGTATATATAAATTTATATATATAAATATATATATTATCATATATATATCTATATATATATATAATATACTCTATATATATATATATATATATATATATTATATATCTATATATATATATATATATATATATATATATCTATATATATATTATAGATATATCTATATCTCGCTCTCTACTATATATATATCTCTATCTATAATTATATATATATATATCTTATCCTTATAACTGTCTTAATTTATCATCTCTCTATATCTATCATCCTATTATATATCTATCTAATCTCTATCTCTCTATCTCTCTACTCTCTACTCTCTATCATATATCTCTTCTCGAATCCTCATCTACTATCTATATATCTATATCTCTATATAATTAATATATATCTATATACTGAAGAGAGAGGAAGTTAACTGATTTAGCATCAGAAGGGATCTGTGCAGGTCTGGATGAAAAAAAAAACCACGGTAAAAATGCATAAGCACTGCTCCAAGCTGATTGAATGCCATTGCACTAACATATAGTACACTTACTGCACTTCATATATGCAAAGGGTTTTCCAGGGTGCGGCCGGCCTTTGTTTAAACCACATTGCCTCTACAAAGTTGAGGTCCCCTAAAAATTCCACAAGCCAAAGGAAAGGCGGTTAGGTTAGCCTCACCGCACATTGCCCTTTGCTTAAGAATTACGTATGTGTACTATTTTCGGTGAAGAATTCAATCAGCTTGGAGCAGTGTTATGCAGCTTTACCAAACCTACTAATAACGGAAAAGGACTCTGAATTTTACCTTGATAAAAAGGACGGGACTTTCGCGGTCGTATTCAGCGACGCCGATTTTTTTTCCCGGGGCCTAAAAATGGGGTTTTTTTTAAAAGAGATAGCTTTATTTTGCGCAAAAACCCTAACAAAACGGAAAAAAAATATCACGCATTTTATGATCCCTTTTTTTCCTTTAAAAAAAACACTTGTTTTTCCTCAGAAAAAGCACTTTAAAATTTTTTTCCGGGGAAATTTTGTCAGGGTTTTATAGGTTTTTAAATTTTAAAAACCCAACCTAACCCTTATAGGGTTTTTTTTTAGACAAGTCCTGTCCCTTTTACCAATGAGTTTTCCCAAAAAAGAAATGATAATTAAAATCCCGTTATTTTGGCGGAAAAAAAAAATACAACTAAACTTTAAAAAAAGAAAAATTACCTGGTGGGATCAAAAACCCCGCGGTAACACTGCGGTTGGGCCCCATAGCCCAACGGGTAAAAACAGTCATGAGCTCTGCTGGGGTGAGCTTTCGAGACGATCATCAGGAACGTGCGTCTGCCATGGGAATCTTCTATCAGCTGTGGATGAGGGAGGAAAACGTGGGGTCTGGACCCGGGGGGAAACCGTTTGTTTACGTATTGGGGCCGGAAAAAGGCTTCCGCTGGGTGCCTCCCAACTCAAGTTTAAGTTTTTGAAACGTACCCAACGATAAAAATTACAGGCCTAGCGGGATGTGACACGGTATGTAAGATTTTCTTGGTGTACTGAAAAAAAAACTAGGGGGAAGTTGTGGAAAGAAATAAGGTGATGGGGGTGAAGAGCGAATGGGTTCGAAAAGGGCAGGAGAGGGGGGAACAATAGTTTTTAGTGAATGAAGTGATTGAGAGAACAAGGGAAAGGGGGAAGAAAAAAATTTCTAGCCTTTCTAGAATTGAGAAAGCGTATGACAAGGGAAGGAGAATGCTATGTAAAAGGATTGGAGACGATTGGCATGAGTGAAAGGTTGTTAAAATAAAAAGCAGTATGTATGAGAACACACAGGGGCCCAATTCGTATGGGGACCCGAACTGGATGGGTGAATGTAGAGAGGAGTAAGAAGGGCTGTTCCTTTCCCCTCTACTTTTTTTGGTTTATTTAAANAATTAGGAGGGATTGGTGAATCCTGCGTAACGCATATCCATGAAGGATTAGAATCAATTATGACCCATGATATCACTTCAGTGGTATTTATGAAATGGCCTGCTAATTAGAATTCGTCCTCCACGTATTTCTATTTCTGCTCTGAGAATAAAAAGCTTTGTAAACCTTTTGAATATTCTAGTAGTTTTGAGTGCAGACCAAATTTATGATGTACATGTTAGAGTTTTTGTGTTGCAATTTGATTGTATTTTGTTTATTTTTTAAGATTTTACATTTGTACCTATAGCGCGTGTAGGCAGTGACTTCTAAAGCTCGGATGGTAGGCCCTGGAGGTTCACTTGAGGGCTGTGATGGTTTGGACTCGCCGTGGTGGCGCAGGTACGGTTTTTAATGTGACGCCTGTGATTAGAGGCTCATGCCGCCTCCCTGTGTCCTCCGATGCACTCGCAATCGAAGGTAGAGTTAATTGGCAGGGCATGTGGGTGTTCTTAGGCCGCCCGACGGTGCAGAAATATTTTGGTTCTCATTGGGGATCGTACTCGGGTCATCGAGAACTCCACTCGGAGACGCTATCCACTCTGCTACCGCCTCCCCTAGATAGTAGTATTGTTGTGGAAATTTTATGTCACAAACATTTATATAATTAGAGTTCTTACCTTCAAAAACCCTTTGTCTATCTCATCCCGACAAAATACCCCAGCTTATTTACTTACTTACTTACCCCATCCTTACTTACAAAGATACTTATCGGTGGATAGGAGGGTTGAATTGGGTTGAAGGCTTATCAATACTGCAATGTTCAAGCGCTCGGAGTGGCCAGGCCGTGATCAGGGCAGGGATGCTCGAAAATCCCTCGTAAGGGACAACTTACGAGTGTATGGCTACAATAACCTTACGAGGGTGGGCTGAGGGAGATGCTCGTACCGAGCCGTCACTCCCGTACGGTTATCTTGGCCTCGTGGTGGGGAATATAGGGATATTTCTAGGGTATGTGTGGGAAAATTCTGCTAACCAATCACAGAAGCAGCGCCCTTCATGACGCGGCTTTTATCTAGCCATCATCATGCTCTCAAGCTGTCAGAGAGCCCGGATAAATAATTTAAAGAGACTTCAAATGCCGCTGTTATGCTAAATCGGCCTCCTTTCGGAAATCGTCCCGCGGACGCTTATTTTAACCTAAATAACTTCTACAAAACTTAACCAAACCTATCATAAACTTACCTAACCTAAAACCAGACCTAAATAAACTTACCTAAACCTAAAAACTATGTTTTGCCGGTGTTGAGCTAAGATTGGCTGATTTCCGAAATAGGGCCGATTTTAGCTCACTATCTCCAGAATGTTACGGAATAACATAGCTGCCACATTAGCCTTTCAGCGTAATATTCTCCCACTGATTACTACAGAGACGTACCCAGGGTATACCTTGATGCGCTGATCATAGGTTCGCCGTCTAGCGTGCCCGAAATTAGTATCTATAGACCACTGCTGGCCGCGACGTACGTATGCCGTATCCGTGGCCCTGGCGGTACTCTGTTATGTGGGACGAGAACTGCGGCGTTCGCTCTTTAGGTCAGACACACACTGGGGGGCTAACACGTTACTGTGGACACACGTGACACTTGTGTGCCGGGAGATAAACTTGTATAATAGCCTTGCTTTGTGGTATACGTGCTGTGTACTAGTACGTCAGACATTTGATACCACCACCACCACCGCATCATTATAGCGGCCAAACTTGTATGATGAACTATACGTTTTGATTCAAGAAGTCGACCGATATATATATATATATATATAATATATAGGTTTGCCCTGATATGAATTTATTACAAGTACTATAGGTATTGTATGTTAAATATGATATATATGGAGTCAATGAAGCAATAAACACATCACATTTCAAACAGGCAAGCATGACATGGCTCTATAATACACAATAAACATAAAGTATAGTGATACAACTTGTAATTTATTGTTTGTTGATGTCTAGCCGCTTCAAATTTCACTCCCTTAGGGAGTTAAGGGTGCTCCCGACCACCCTTAGCCTCGCGGTCCCGTAGCAAGTGAAAAAATGGTTTGAGCATCTCCCTTAGAGGCGCTACGAGGTAAAAGTCCCTTAGGGGAGTACTTACGGGCCCGTAACTCTTTCGAGCATCTCTGCCCAGGGCCGGAGGTGCAGGGCGGAAGCAGTGTGTTTGATTTGGTCGTCAGGGCGGGTTATCACACAACACTGACGCGGCGGATGGAATCGAAGTGTTGATTTAAAACACGTCCTATTGTTTAACACAAAGGTTTATATACAACTACATAATTATACAATGTCTACAAAGGTTTATATACAACTTATCTATAAAATTTATCGATTTAATTAGAGAAGTTTAGAGAGAGATGTTACTCCCGGGAGTGTCCATGTACTAAAGGGGTTATTACACTGTGAGCCAGTATAAAGGGGTTATTACACTGTGAGCCAGTATAAAGGGGTTATTACACTGTGAGCCAGTATAAAGGGGTTATTACACTGTGAGCCAGTATAAAGGGGTTATTACACTGGCCAAATTTTCCGCGGATCTTCTCAAACTCCGATTACCGCAGTCGTGGTTCTCATTATCAGAGAGTTTGAAGGTATCCGCGATCTCCCAAAGCTACGGGAGATTTCACCAAAGGACCGCGATAATCCTTTGATACGCCAATGAACACCCAGGCAATATATAAACAAATTATCGTCATAATCATCAGGCTACAGAAACCAATCATCCCACGCTTGATATCAAAACAGCCTCCCACAATATATATATATATATATATTGTAGGGTATTGAATACATCGTGGAAGGTGTATTCGATAAGGTAGCTATATATATATATATATATATATATATATATATATATATATATATATATATATATATATATATATACACAGTATGTAGAAACATACAACAGGGTATACAGAGGTGGACTGGTGAGCGTGGTGACATAACCTGACTGGGTCACCCTATGCCCTCAATGCGAGGAGGGTAGGTTGTCAGGCATACCCTCCACTTCACTATGCTCCTCTCATCTCTCATCTTTGGCCACTAGGGCCAAAGCAGCCCAGCTCTGAGTGAAAAGTGGGGCTTGGAGAGGGAAGTCAACCATCCTCGTTGTTGTGGAAATTCATCAGTCAAAACTACGATACGACGAGGGAGCGCAAGGCAAGTGTGATAGGAGAACTGCAGTAGTACGTCCACGTAGCCAACATCCTCGATTTTTGACCAGAGATCCCCGGAAACTTTGCTCAGTGTAATAACCCCTTAACTCTCCAAGCCGCGGCGGCGACCGGCCGCCACAAATCCTACCTACGTGTCCAACCCTCGGTGGCGAGAATCTAATGGACGGCGGCCAATGACAGCCGTTTCAAATGAATGTGCTAATAAGGTGCAAATGGTTAATACCCCTGGGAATGTTCATTTATCACATGCCAATACTTATCATTTACTTAAATTACCTTGATTAATACCAATTATAATTATATTCTACACATTCCTACATTCCCCCTATTGTGAGCGAACAATACCTTTTAAATAGGAAATCTAATTTAAAAAAAATATTGCAAAATGTGCAATATTTTTTTATATGGATTTGTTTGAAATTTAGTTCCTAGCAGTTATCGGGCGTCCTAAACACGAATCCGGAATCAGTTTTCAGTTACAATGATTAGAAGTCCCTATTTCAGCCAATTTCAGCCTTGATAGTTTTAGAAAAATAACCGAGAAAACAGCATATTCGTACATTTGGTTTTGGTGAGTACAAGTAATACAATCTGTGCTGTTTTGGCAGGTTTGAGCGAGTTCTTATTGTGTGGAGGGGCTGAGGGTAACCATTGGATAATTCGGACTTTCGGCTAATTCGACCCAGGTCTCCCCCAATTAGTTGGAATTAGAGATTGGAATTAGTTGGTTTACTGTAATGGATAAATTATATACTCTTGATCTTCCTTTCGGTCAAGCTTGATCAGTGTTATAAGAGTAAACTAGAATGAGTTACCCTTTCTTTCCCTTTCTTTCTCTCTTGGCAAAACATTAAGGAGTAATCTCAGGGGAATTATGAGGATGGGCTTCCTCATGTACTCATTCTTAGATACTCTTGATAATTTAAGTTTGTACCTTTAATGCAGGATTATGTTGTCAAACTGTATCATCATTACCATTATTTATATATCTTGTGTACTCTTTACTCATCTATAATAATATACACACAAAGCAAAAGTGTGTCTGTCAGTCTGGTGTGATGTGTGTGTCGTGTAGTTGATGTAGGTATAGGTTCCGCCCCCCGTGGCCGCAACCACCTCATATGCAACATATTTTGGACTGGCGTTGGACCAGGGCGCAAGGTTTTTAAGCCCACACTTATGAGATGATTTGATCACACTTTATTTTTCTACTTTTTTTATAGCCAGGCCTTAATTAGCGTATATGTTGTGAAAAAAAAGTGGGTTTTTTTTTGCGAGAATTGAAGGAAGCCTTGATGTAGGGTGATGCGGTAATGGTGTGCACGTGGATGTGGTGGGGTTGATGGGCTAAATGGTGGCCCTGTGGGGCGGTGATAGGCCGTGAGGAATGGGTGGGGGAGGGATGATGGGAGTGATGGGTGACCGGTGAATCAGGATGGGGGGTAATGGGTAATGTACAATCAGAGATCGCAAAAGGTGTGGTGTCTGTCTGTACTGTCATGTCTGTCGAGACGTTGTGTGTTGTGCTCGGTCTGGTGTGTACGGTACAGAGGTATCCGTCACCCCGTGGACGCAATCACCTCCATATGACACATATTGGAGCCGGCGCTTGACCAGCGGGAAAGGGTTGAAGCCCAATTATGTATATTTGCTCTATCCACCTTTTTTTTTTCTTTTTTTTTAGCAGCCTAATTAGCGAAATGTGAAAACACATAGATGGAGTTGCCCCCCCCCCCCCCCCCTATGAGATTGTGAGAAACCTTTGATGTTAGGGTTTGATAGGTAATGTAGTGAGTGAAATGTGGTGGTGTGATGGGTAATGTTCTGGGATGGTGCTTAGATTGACGTGATTGGTTTTTGGGTAATTTTTATTTGTGGCATTGGTGATTGTGTATGTTAATAGGTGGTGGGTTGAGTGTGTATATATGTTTTGGTAAATATAAGCAGAAAGTGTGTCTGTCTGTCATAGTCTGTGTGTGTGTGTGTGTGTGTGTGGTGTGTGCTGGTATTAGGTTTTCGCCCCCGTGCGACGCAATCACCACGTCATATGGCACATGTTGGATCCGGGATTGACCCGGGAGAAGGTTTTAGCCCAATTATGAGATGATCCGATCTTTTTTTTTTATTTTTTTTTAAGCAGCGCCTAATTAGCGATTAATTGTGCCTAAAAAAGTGGGTTGCGAGAATTGACGGAAACCTTGATGTAGAGGTGATAGGGTATATGGCTCGTGAGTGAATAGGGTGTGGTGAAATGAGGGAATGGCGTGTGTCGGGGGAAGAGGTGGGGGTGATTGGAGATGATAGGGTGAGGGAATAGGTGGGGTAGGTGATGCGGAAATGGGTGAGTGAATGGTTGTGTGGGAGCGTATGGGTAATGGTGAGGTGAAGGGTGGGGTAGGGTGATGGGTAATGGGTGAGTTGAATTGGTGTGGCGGCGTGATGGGTATGAGATAATGGGCGAGTGAAATGGGTAAGGGGGGAAATACATACATTTTACATCCATGATTTCAGGAAAAGTGAGAAGGAGGCTATCTGGAGGAGTCCGTGTTTGGCTGCATTTTTTTTTATTTTTCGGCCGAAAAGGACCACCACCAATAGCCCTCCGCAGGAGCTAGCCAAAAAGATCCGACCGGAGGGCGGCTACGGACTAAGCATAATAAGAAACAATAGAGGGGAGGCTATGCTCTCGTATGTTCCAAGAGGTAAGAACAGAGGCACGGGAACAGAACCCCAGCACCCACCACCCCATCGGACTCAGAAACCCCAGCAACCCCCATTCCAGATCCAGAACCCCCAGCAAACCCACATCCAAGACGCCACAAACCCCCCGAGGGAACCACCGCAGCCCGGCGAGGAAAAAGAAATACAGATAGAATAGAAGAACCGGAGGAAAAGAAAAGGAAGATAAAGCGGAGGAGGAAGAAGAAGCAAACATCAGATAAGATGATAGTGCTTTCTCGGATGTCTAAGTAGGAATTGAAGGTAAAGATAGAGGAGAGCCAATTACCCCTTGAGAACACAGAAACTTCAATTTCTTGTGATTGTGTAACCATATTAGACAATTTTAGTGAATATAAACAATAATACTTCATAGATCATGACCTATTTAGTATCCTTGATCGACTAACTGATTTGTATATTCCAGAATACTATCTCTTAGATTTATGGCTTGACAAACACTATTTTTTTAGCACAAGGAAAGATCATGGGCGTGCAAGGGGTTAAGATGAAAAAAAGCTATAGCCTTTAGATAGCTTTCCTGGACACCTCCTGACGTATTCCTTTAAGAGATGGAGCAGCTGACTGGAATGAATGGGAATGAGACCAATAGTTGTGACAGCTGAGTACACAGGAGATAAATGGAATGAGACATCAGATGGAACACACTGTCTTCACATGAGATGAATAGGATAGGCACTCACACAAGAAGAAAAGGAAAAGGCAAACGAAAGAACAAAGAAAAAACCAGGTAGATTCAGCGAGGAAAGAAAGAGAGGAGGAAGAAGAGGAGGCTGCCTGCCAAGAAGATCAAGAAGACTCCTAACATGCTTTGACTCACTACAGAAGGGACAACACAGGACCCCTGTGTGGAGAAAGGATTGACCGTCTATCTATATACTCGAGAGAACATCAATGTAAAGGACAACATTAGTATGGGTGGAGGAATGAGTAGTGAGGTACGTGGAGTAACTGAGTTGGTCAGGCCATTTTTCGGTTGTGAATGGACAGAGGTTTAGGGAAGTACACAACAGAAGACTAATCCCTCCTATGTTCTTCCTAGCAGAACTACAAATTAGACCAGCAGATGATACTCACTTATTCAATAAAGTGAAAAGTGACTCGAAAAAACATCAAGACTGCTCCAGCTGTATGCTTAAAAAACTGACTAGCTGGAACGTCACAACACACAACTGGCTACATTGTCTGTAACTTAAGCCATTATAAAAGACTTATAGCTGGGCACTCTCAAATTTGCTGGACTGCTTCGAATGTCAATGACACCACAAAGCTGATAATCTAGGCTATAAAGAATGAGCTCAAGAGAGCCACTGAACCGGGGTATCCCCCCCCCCTCCCAGATGACATAATTGTGCCTGTGTCACTGGACAGTGCAAGCTAATAAAAGAA
Source organism: Chionoecetes opilio (assembly GCA_016584305.1). NCBI lineage: Eukaryota > Metazoa > Arthropoda > Malacostraca > Decapoda > Majidae > Chionoecetes > Chionoecetes opilio. The sequence goes on from JACEEZ010017678.1 coordinate 82,235, forward strand.
GCGATTAGAGGATAGTTCTACCACTGGAATCAGTGAGGTTGTTTTGCTCATATTCTTAAATATTGATTGTAAGATTTGAAATCAGCAGCCCAGATCAGGAGACTTAGCCAGAAGCGTCAAGAGCCATCACAGAATACACGCGCAGAAGTACTGTAGCTTACTGAAAAGCCCTTCGAGAGAACAGCTACAAATCTGCGGGGAGAGCAGCCTCACTGCGACTGAAAAAGACATAGCTACATCGTTGTGAATTCCACTCTATTTACATGATGAGGCGCTTCACTGCAAATGTCAAGGAAACTCTCATCATTCCACACTGACCCCTAGTGAATCCCCAGCTTACCACGACACTATCTCTGGTAAGAAGCTGGCGAATCATTAATGAAGCTGTAGAGGAGTCCTGCAGCCTTTGAGGCACGAGAGTTGATGTGGAACATGAGCAGCACAGAAAGGTATTAACAAACATTGCTATATGCAATTAATATATGAATTATGTGATTCATGTTAATATATTCAGAACGCCAGTAATAACTGATGGGGATCGCGATATGCAATTTTGTAATTAGAGAATATAACTGCCTAGTGTAAACACAAAAAACATATTACATAATCTATAGTAACGCCTACTTGCCTTCTCTTTTTCAGGTGTGACAGCTCTACAAGCCATTATCGATGGCAAGAGGAGCTCAGAGGGCTACCTGCACTACAGACAGAGGAAGTCGTCCATCACAACCAGTCGCGTCGAGCTGATCTAACATCCTTTTGGGCACGTAATTGACCAAAACGATTGGGGGGATTGACAGGTGAATTCGTCTAGTAGAGGCTGCTAATCTTGGCCTCAGGTTCAAGAAAAATGCAATCATTCATGAGAAACACGCAAAAGGATGCCGTAGCACCGAGGGTAGTGGGCCTGTGGGAGCGCCATCAGGTTAGCAAGGACCACACGCCACTAGCCAACCACACCAGCAACAGAGAGAGGGGAAGATTGACCCACCACTCCAATTCCTCCCACGGATACAGTCCTCTGGTCTGGGCAGTGATTTGAGGAGCGATTACACACCAGCATAGAGGCCAGGATCCAAAATCCCGTGAAGAGAGCAAACGTCGGAGGTTTAAAGGGTTACCTGTCTGAGCAGCTCATACCCCGAAACAGACAACTGGAATGGTTAAGAGATCTCCACGCTCCCGTTCCATAGGAACACTTGTGCGAGTCCGAAGACTAGGCACTATCTGCGTGTGGCTATTTCACAGTGCCATACAGAGCGATCTTTTTCCAAGACAAGGCAAAATCCTAAGGATTAGGTGAGAAAACGACCTAGCCATGGATAGGTCCGTGACTTAAGTTATTCTAAATGCTAATTTGTAATGAGAGTATATTATGAAGAACAAGAATTTAGCACCACAGTTGAACTGGATAAGGAAAATGGATCTGGTTTAATTTTTGAAAGTAAATATGCAACCAAAAAATTTGTTTAAAGGAAAATAACATTATTTTTTTTTAAATGTGATGCGTTTCATCTTTGCCACGGATTATTTAAAATATCTTGTAACAGCCGTCACATCGTCTAATGCGAATCAATAGTGATTGAAGGGAGTGGGCGACATTCAATGACTACACCAGGTGAGATAAGCCGAGCGAGCGCAACTCCATACTGGCTGGGCCGAGTGGGCAACCGAGTTACAACAGTCGACTACTGTTCTTCTGTGCCAATCGAGCGCGAGACAGTAAAACTTCTCGCTTGTAAAGCTTGAATATGAGGTCAAATTACAGGTCAAATATGACGTGAACAGAGTAAGTGAATTACAGTTAATTACAAACATTCAAAAGTATAGCTCGCTTCAGCTGGACAAAAAGTATCTCAGTGCAGCACGCGCCACAGCAAGACCTCCTAGACTCGGGAATCGCACGTGACTCAAGTACCGATTCTTGTTCAGTGAGGTCATCATAAAAAACCGAATCACTAAAAAAAAATAGTTTTCCATCGCTACTGAATAAATCATTACTAATAACACTCATTTAGTGGTCACAATGAAACCCTACATAAACCTACGAGTCACCTACGTCAATTAGCCACAATATCTCCACACCTCTGCTTCCCTACCTGCAATTTACACAAACTAAATGTTAAGAACAGAAAGGAGAGTAAAACGATTTTTTTGTAATGCAACTTTAGGGAACCAGATGAATGATGATCAGAAAATAGTATATTTAATATAGAGAGTAAACAAGCCTGCTATATTATGAAACGTTGACGCGCGCCACGGAGGGTAGCAGGCCCGAGGGCCCGCTCCTATCAGAACATCCTGTAGTTGTCAGTCCACGGCAATGGAAACAGTGGGAGCATCTAGGTGATGGGCAGGCGTAGGAGCGGCAGGTGAGCGTCAGGGAGAGAGGAGGTGTGAAAGCAACAAGATTGTCTCGGTCTTGCGAGGATAGGTCCGATGCATGCATGCTTCACTGATCTAATCGCGGGCAGATAGTTCAGATCTCCTGAACAAAGTGGCGAGGAGAGTAGGGACTTGGCATGCCGTTAGAGTAGGGGCCATGACTCAGAAAAATCAACGCAGAAAGAGCGGCAGCGAGCGCGGGGCCCAAGAACAAAAAAAGCTATAAAAATAAAAAACCTAACAAAAACAGAAACTGCCACAAAAAGGACACCAGAAGAAGAAAGAAAAACCCACAAAGCTTTTAACATGAACAAGGTGAGATAGGATATACTTCGAATCCACAAGCAACTATCCTGCGAAGCGCGTCCATAAACAAACAAGAAGGCACATAAAACTAGGCCGCGTAACTAAAAACACGAGCAAGTACGTACCACGCCCATGGCAGACAAATAGCCCCAATCTCAGCCTGGGACCTAACCCAAAGCCTATCAAGAAAGTGCCCTGGCGTATCCACCCACAGACCTTATTACAAGTACCCCTCTAAGGCGCGCCCCCCTATGTAATGCGGGCCCTACGCCACCCAAAAACCTCAGCGCGGTGTCGCCTTGGGGTCGAGTCTGTTGAAGCGCCATCCAATGGGCCCAGAGGTGCTGGGGCAGAAGAAGGAAAAACTCGGTGCAAACGACTCTAAGCCAGTCAAAAACTTTCCACGGTTTAAGTCTGGGTCAACAATGTGTTACTAGCATTTCTATAGCTACTGAGGTGGTTTGTTACCCCCCCCTGTGTTGGGTGAACACTGTTTTTTTTCCTGAGAGGAGCTCCGCTTGATGCGCTTCTCCACGGATTCTGGCTGGGGATATGGACTGAACTTCAGCTCTGAAGATTTCTTTGACTGGGTCGTGTCTACGCTGCTTAGGAGAGAGTAGCATTGTCAATTCATCACAAAGGTCAGGTTCATACTGGCTATTATCGAAATAAAATCATGTTATTGCGTCCATTTTGGTTTTTCGGATTTGGTGTTTAGGGACCCGTGTCGCTCGGAAGCTACGCGCTGAGTACGATCTGAGAAAAACCTTTTCAACTATGAGTCTGGGAGTTCACCCAGAAGGAAGCTCGTTTTGCTTTCTTGGTCGCCATATTCTGTTCGTTAATACAAACCTTTTTCCTCTCATCAGTTCTGCGATAAGGACTCGCCCTTTTTTTTAGGTGAATGCACATAGTATCACTGAATAACCCTGAAACATTTACCGAAAATATATAAAACAATATATAGAAGAAGACGCGATTTCTGATGTAGGTGTATTATGTCTCAAATTATAACCCAAAATATCGGGGGTGATCGGAAAGAATCATACTTATCTGTACATACTATTTCAAGAAAAACCCGTCATTTTTAGTTGTGGATCTTTGTACCTTGATTTGTTCCTTAATCTATAAGTAGCGAAATCACATCCAAATCACTCTTATACCCAAATATTACCGTTATGTTTGAAGTGTATTCGGGTGCTTCGTTGTGATTTCCTTGTTCCCCCGGCCCTCCTTTGTGGCTCCCCTTCCCGTCGCCGTTATTTCGCACCCAACGGCCTACGCTGCGCCGTGAAGGAGAAGATGGCCGTTTTGTTTATGAGGACATCCCGGCGCGTCTTCAAATTTTCTTGAAGATGTGCTGAGTCACCTTGACTGTTCATTCTGATGTCACTCGACCTCCGGTAGTTTGCGACTTCAGAAAATAATTAGACAATGCGAAAAAGAACCTGTTGCAACGGAAACCTCAAAGTATCTAGAACAGAAAAAGAGCGCGACACTACTCCCAATCAAGAAGACCAGTCGGTTCCGCCAATCGTTCCTTGAAAACAACGCCCTTCAGATCATTTAAGAGGGGATACGTAGGTTAAGTACATATCTTAGCGTGATTCATGTGTTTAAGACACACATTCAGGGTTCATAGGAACTCACCGTAATTGTCTCCCGTCTGCATATTATAATACAATATTGATAGAATACATAGCAACAGAGTTGGTAACACCATTTTCGCCTATTGCATTCTTTTCTTTTTTTTTTTCTTTTATCATTTTTTTTATTAGACCATAAATATTGTTTTACAATGCGGATGAAACAGGTTGTACACCATTATTACCATTCCCTTCACTGATAATAGTTATAATTCACATGGTCAACTAGCTAAGTGGTTAAGTAAAGAACATTATGCCGCCCCAAAAAAAAGAGTCCAAAATGTTTAACTCGTTACGTAAATTATAAAAATTTTAACAGAAGCATCAATTAATCTGGATCCCTAATAGTATCAACTTTATATAAAAATTGTTATTCTTTTATCTGCATTCTTTGGGTGGTTTTAACATTTTTTAAATTTAATGTAGGGGACGAGGCGCGGGGATAATTGGCACTGCTACGTAGTGGAGGTAGCGGAACAACGTTGAGCGGACTTTGTCATCCAGGTTTCTGTAGAGATATGGTTTGGACCAAATATGGTCGCTAATAATGAGTAGGGCAAACCAGGCTTTGTTGGCTTACGCATCGATAAAAAAGTGCGCCGATACGCGATACCAAAAAACCTTAGGGGCCTACTCGCCAGGTATTCTGCGTTATTCAAGATAATCTTGTAAAAAAAAAAACTTCGGCCTCCATCTTGATTTGATTCTGATCCTCGCCGCGCACGCTCTGTTTGGAGCATTGTTCTTCGACACTTGATATAAGGTTCACTAAATCTTAACCATAGCGCCAAGAAAGGTGTTTTCGATATTCAACCTCGAGACACTTTGTTATATAACATTGGCCTTCAACATACTTCCTCAGCGGGGCATCCTTTCACCAGCTCTCCCACTCCGCACTGGACACGTATCTCCCCGTCTGGAATATGCACAGGTACCGTGTGTAAAGATTTTAGGACATTGAAACAAATAAGAAGGGGAAGCTTGTGTTAGGTGTGGCAGGGAATAAGAACATATGTTAGATTCACCCGGGTGGTAAAACATTAGTGTGAAACACATGATAATATCAGACCGGTACGCTATTAATCTGTGGGCTTGGAGGGTCCTCTTCGAATTTTAAATTGTTTCATAGGTGACCTGTTGATGGCAGATGGGATGGCTTAAAAATAAGTGAATGAATGAGTTTAGTGTGGGTCATAGATGAAGTACCAACCTTGGGGAAAATAACTGGAGTTGAAAATCAACAAACGGGAAAACGAAAATTAGTTAGAGCTCATGTAATTTCTGTGTTTTGGGAGGTCTCAGTCAGACAAATGAAATTGTATAAAAACGTGACCTATTTTTATGGGCTGAATTGACGGCTTTAATAAGGTTTGGAATGGGAAAAGTGAGTTAGGTTCGTAAGTAGAAAACAAAGTATTGTGACACGATAAGTGGAAACTGTCCCACGCGGTAGGCGGGTGTTCCAATTTTTGGTAATTTTGGTACTTACAAACCAAGTTAAAGTAAAGAGGTTGAAAGGTACTCTTTTTCCTATATGTGTTCTTGATTGCGTTTAAGGAATGATTGAAATATCCCTCAAAGTCGTTGGAAATGCGTCAATTTGGCAGTTATCTCGCCTCCGCTTTCCCGCTGTTAGGTTAAAAACTTCTCGGGGACACAAAACGGCCAAGGTAGGTTAGGAAAAAAAACTAGCGGGGAGGTCAGCCCCCCCACCCCCCCCCAGTATGTTAGGTTTAGATAATTAATCCAATGTCAAGGTATTTGTATTAAAACTGCAGTTTACCGTTCAGCTATTTTGAGGAAAGGTAAAGTAACTCCCGTAGGGACTTATCGGTTATTTTATTTTTTTTATATATTTCCGTAGAGGTTTTTTCCGGATTAACATCTTCGTTTTATCACATAATATACTATTCAGTACAAAAAAACTAGTTGCCATTTTCCCCCGGCCCAAAAACCCCGGCGTTCCCGGACGGGTCCCCCAAGGTTATTATGAAGTATCATAACAACTGCTTAAATAAGGGCATTTTCCGGACGTTTTTAAATTGTGGGACCATTCCAGGTCTTAAACCACATAATAATACATAGGAAAAGAGTAATTTGGGACCTCATACTCAAATGAGGGTTGTGAAAGTACAAAAATGTAACCAATTTTTCACGTGCCGCAACGTCCTATTTTTCGGGCGACAGTTCCAATTACTGATTCTTGATATTACAGGGACACAATATTTACATTGTAATTTCATCTTTTACGTGATCCGCATTGGAGAATTAAGTACAATCAATTAGCTTGGCAATGATTAGTAAGGTAAGGTTAGGTTAGGGTTAAAAATGTCAATGGTTAGTTTAGTGAATGAATGAACTAGTTATCCCTATTTGTATAAATAGTCTGCAATGGCTAGTAAGGTTAATGGTTTTAGGCACTAGGTGGGGGGACAAATGTCTCTAGGTTAGTGAATGAATGAAATAGTTATCCAGTATTTATATTAAAGACAAAACGGAGAGGCCACTTGTAGTCGCAGTGGAATCATTAGAGCGGAGGATAAAGGGGAAACATGGCCTAAAGAAAAAGAAAGTACTTTATTCCGATTTAGCTTTGGGGCGCTGTGGCACGTCAGAGGAAATTGGGGAATTCCGGCCAATCTGATATATTGGCAGATCCAAGGAAAAGCTTCCATTGCCTGTACGGAATAAAGTGATTGGTCTGCGATCATGCCGCCCATCGTACTCCTGATTGGCGAGAAGTTAGTCAATGGTTTTCCTTGCATTAAAAGTAAGCACATTTTCAATGGAAGGTAGTTTAAGGGAAAATATTCCGCCAAGAAGTTGGCGGCGCCAACCCCACTCGGGCAAAAACGGCGCACCATTTCAAATTTGCTTTTTTACCTAAATAGGCTCAACAAAACACTAACCGAAGGGGACTACCTAAGCCTAACATAAACCTAAACAAAACCTTACAGAAACCTACAAATGCTAAACCAATACCAGAAAAACTAAACGTATACAACCTAACTCAGCAAATTATTATATAAAAATAAGTTATATTTTTGGTTTCCAGATGTGAATAACTACTGCCACAATATAAATGAACCGAAAAAATAGAAAAAAGTAAGGCCGTAAGTCATGTAGCTGACGGCGGTAGCGACCGCGCCAGTTTCTCTTCCATTATTATAAACCATGGCAGATTGGAGACCATTGATGACTGGCTATTTTGATGGCCACGTGACAGTGTTAAATCTTAAGTTTAACACTTACATTTAAAGCAGTAGGGATTCACGAGGGTCTTCCCCATGATAAACAGATTGGTCGGGGTCAATTTATAAAGGTTACCAAAGTCCCAAGTTCCACTGACGAAAGGCAAGTTTTTGCCTTGGATTAAAGTGAAACCCATCTTAGGAAGGATGGATCTGCACACAGGAAAGAAGTTAAATGAAGTTTGGGGGATCATAGGCCTACTTGTGGTTCGCAGAGGGAAATCATAGCAGAAGGAAATTTAAAGGGGAAAAACACATGCAGGCCTAAGGAAAAACATAAAGTAACTTATTTTCCGATGTAGTGTTGTGGGCCACCCCCTCGGCTAGATGGGCATTTCTAAGAGGACTTTGAATCCCAGGGCCAAATCTGCCTATATGCAGGAATCCAGGAGCTCCAATGCCTAGTAAGGAATATAAAGCCAGGATTGGCAGGGTGGCTGGCGAATATTGCGCCCGCCCCATCGTACTCCACTGATTGAGGCGAGGATTTTGGTAGGTACTGTCCAATTGTGAGGTCTATAACTAAAATAAGGGAAATATAAAACTAATTCATTAATTTTCACAACCTAAACCTTGGATCATGGTTGTCAACCTACCGTTATTAAACCTAGACGTTGACTAAGGCTATGTGCAAACAAGCGATTGGAGGTATTAATCTCAAAATGGCGAATCCACAGGTAAAAGATCTTACATGTTAAAATATTGGGTCCTGTAAAATAATCAAAGATCAGGAATTGGAAAAAAAAATGTCGCAGGAAAAATATAAGGAACATTAGCACGGACAAGTGAAAAAATTGGTTAAAAAAATGTGTACTTCAAAAACCCGTCAATTGATAGTATGAGGTCCAAAATTACTCCTTTTCCCATGTATTATTATGTGTTAAGATGATTGGGTCACTTTTAAAAAAACGTCGGCAAAAAGATCTTATAAAGGCAGTTATGATTACTTTCTAATAAAACCTTGGGGACCGTCGGGAAACGCGGGGTTTTGGGCGGGGAAATGGCAAAATCTAGGTATTTGTATTGATAGTTATATTATGGGTGGATAACGTAAGATGATTCCGGGAAAAACACTCTACGGAAATAAACATAAAGTCGGAAAATATATAAAAATAAAATAACCGATAAAAGTACTGGACGGGGGGGAAGTTACTTAACTATGTCCCCAAAAAATCTGAAACCGGTAATTAAAAACTGCAGTTTAAACAGTACATGGGACATTGGGTTATCTAACCTAAACATAACTGGGGGTGAGGAAGGGGGCAGGGCCGGATGACCTTTTCTCATCGCTAGTTCACAAAACATTAAACCTGGGGCGTTGGGTCGAGAAAGTTTAACTAAACAGGAAAAAAAAAGCGGGAGATAAACGCAAATATGATGCATTTCCAACAGACTTTGAGGGATATCATCATTTCGTATAAAAACGGCAAATCAATAAAACACATAAGAAAAAAGAGTACTTATTCAAGCCTGTTACGTTACTGGGTTGTCATGAGGTGTACCAAAGAGTACCAAAAAAGATTGAGGAAAAAACCACTCGCCATAGATGTAGGGAAAACAGTTCCACTTATCGTGTTCACAATGTCGGTTTCTCTACGAACCTACTCACTTCATTCACCCTTTATTAAAGGCCGTCATCCACCCAAAAAAGTCACTTTTTATACAAATTTCATTGTTCGACTGAAGAGCTCCCCAAAAAACAGAATTACATGGAGCTCTAAATTTCGTGGTACTTTGTGATACTCACGCCAGTTATTCCTAAGTGTACTCAACTATGACACCTAAAAAAACTCATATTCATTCAAACTTATTAAAAGCCATCTCATCTTCCATTAACAAAGTTACATATGGAAACAAATTAAAATATCGAAACAGCAAACCTCCAAAGGCCACAGATTACTAGCGTCCCGATATATTCAGTTGCACTAATGTATACCGGGTAGGTATAATCTAACATATTGTGCTTACTACTGCCACAAACCTAAACACCATTCGTCCTTCTATTTGGTTTTTCACTTGATCCTAATCTCTAAACGGCTATCTTGGCATTTTCGAGGGAGGGATAATGTTACCGTAGTGGGAGGACTTTGTAAAGATGCGAGACGGAAAGAAGCCTATGTTATCCTAAGTTGCCACTTGGAAATATCGAAAAAAACACTTCCTCGGAGCAAATGTTAAATGTTGGACCATATCAAGTGCACGAAAAACATGCTCCACCAAAGCGCGCACGAGGACAGAATTACAATCAAGAATTGGACCAAAGGTTTTTTTCAAAGGATTATTTGAATATGCAAAAACTTACCTGGCGGAGGTTAGGGCCCCGAAGGTTTGGTATAGAGCGAAGCGACAGAGCACGCAAGTGTTATGCACTACTCATTAACACTCATATTTGGTTCCAAAAAAAATATTCCTCTATATTTTAGTAAAACCATATGAAAAAGTGCCGAACCTAAACAACGTCCCTTGTCCCTACGTACCCCCATGTGCCAAATATCCCCCGCCGGCCCTGTTACCATAATGAAAATTTAAAAACTATTAAAACAATTGGAATCATGCACATAAACACGGTTTTTTTTTGTTTTTATAAAGTGCAACATTTTAGGGGTACCAGGATTAAATGATGATCAGAAAATTTATAGTTACATAATCTACGATGTTAAACATTGAACCTTGCCTAATATTCTTCACACTTACTAGTACCATGTTGGAAGCGTATACTATACAGTGAAAGGAAAAGTGGATTAATAATGCTGTATTTTTTTTTTTTTTTCCGACAACTGTTTCATTCAATTGTAACAGTAAATTGTCCAATTATGAGGGCAGTATTGGCGAACGTTAATGGGTGTACAAACCTGCTTACATTCTACAAAATATTTGTATATAATTGCACGGAGACAATTAAGATGGTTCCATGAACCTGGAAGGGCTACAATGAATACGCCTAAGTGGGAACTACCTTCAGCCTTTAGATCTGAAGCGTTTGTGTTTTCTTGAGCAGCGGATGGAGGAGATCTTGTCTTCCTTGGATGTGTTCGCCATCTTTTCTTTCTAGTGATTTTTTTAGGTGTGCTCTGACCAGTATTTTCCATTTGTACTACTATTTTCTGAAGTCAAAAAAAATAGAGGAGAGAGTGACTGAATCCCCATCAGACGATTTAAAAAATCAGCTGACGTTATTGATGTGTCAGGCTTCGTGGCCACCGATTGATATTTCTGGCATCTTTTCGCGTTTATTCTGCTACCAAAAAGAGCCCGTAGTGGTTGGCAAAAAGTGGCGCGTTTGTCAACACCAGAGGGCCGCTATCTGTTTGCGGCTACGAGCAATTTCCATTTTTTCCTAACCATGGGTAGCTTAAGACATCTTTATTCTTCCGATGACTTGATACTGACTTGACTTCTTACTGGCATTTATGATGAAAAGTCCTTCCCTCTTCACATTTCCCTGATACCATAAATAAATCAATCAAAAACCTTACTTGATTCCATAAAATCAAGTTAAAATACACAGATAAATATTTATCCCCCGGTTTTCCGACGGTATAATAAAAAAACAACACGCGCTTTATTAAATATGCTGTTTTACAACATTTTTCCGTCAACATACTGAAATATCAATCAACAACTCGCAAAAAAACTTATACTATTATATCTAGAAAACCTTATGTTAAAAAAAATAATCTAAAATAACACGGCATGTTTTACTCATATCATTTTGTCACTTGTAGTGGTCTTGTATATATAGATGCTCTTAAAACCTATTATATCCTACCATACTATACCTAAAAACCCGTTATTTCCTCCAATCATCTTATTTTTTTCTACTCTCATCTAACAAGTATAGTACTATGAACTATACTAAATCATACAGCTGTATTCCCTATTAGTTATAATGCAAACCACGATTTTCCCTTAAATTTAAATCATATAGAGATGCTATATATGTATAGTTCTTGAACCACCCAAGATTCGTTCATTCTCTTTATTTCACTGTAATGTGTCGTTTCGTAACAAGTCTTGCGTGGGGCCGTCGGCTGGCTCGAGATGTTAGGGAAAACCTATTCTTAATGGTTCTAATTAATTTCTTCCTTTTCTTTTACACAGTGTTTGGCCATACAACTCCCTTTGTTCTACGTCCCAGGACCTTTTCTTTTTTTGTTTTAATAAAAAATACGTCTGTTGGTTAGTCATGAAATTCAGGGAAAGAAAAATTAGTTGAATATTTCTGAAATATGACCAATGAGTTTAGGTGGACAAGGATACCGGAAACAAGGTCCCATATCTATTATAAAAAAGTGGTTTTATATGAACTAAAAAAGCGTCTAAAGGGTCAATCCAATAGAAATGCCGTTCTGGGCCCTGAAGGGTGTTAGAGTTGTTAGAAAAAATGCCCCGCGCTAGATTTGCCCCCAGCATTAGGCCCAAGTTATAGCACTACGTCAGCGGGGGGAAAGGAACGAAACAGGGCAGACATTCAGAAAGAGTTAAAAGGGCACACAGGTTAGCTCTTCTACACTAACGTCCTACTATTTTCGTACAATCACCGGAAGTCGCGGGGGATTTCTTGGTTACGAGATATGGGCAAGTGGCGCTACGGTGTCTACCATTCTATGGGTGATCTTTTCAGCGTTGAAATCTCTCATTTCGTAATTGGTCTTCGTACATTTTGGGGGAAAGCAACCACCCCGGGAGGCGGGTCAACAAGAGCCCGGCCTTAACACCCGATTACAATTCACGGCTGGAGGGACAAGGCTTGGGGTTATTAAGGAAAAGGGAAGCCATGATACCTCAGTTGATTGATGCGTGGGCGAGTGATGTTTTAGTGGGCAAGGCTACCCACCGGGGCTGGTTGAAGCGAGAGAATGGTTCATCGGGTCAGGGTCTCGGTTGAGGTGCCGCCGTTCACCCACTCGGCCCATGCACCCTCCATAATAAACTCCAACAAAGAACGAGTGTAGGAGGAGAGAGTTTTAAGTGCCTAATTTCATTTTGTATATTTGCCCTGTTCAGTTCTTGAGTCGGAAAAACATCAATATACTCAATTTAGAGTATTTATGTGATATGCGGTCTGGCGCTACAAAGCTTGCCATAGAGGGAGGGTCCAGTTGAATTGTTATGGAGTATTTTTATTGGGTATATTGCTTGGTGCTCTACGACAACTGGCATAGAGGCAAGTTGGCCTGGTTTGACAGCTCAAACGTCTTTAAAATACGTGCATCATCTGGCCCGCAGAATGCCAAAAGTTGCCCAGCAAAAACAGGTGTTGGAAAGTCGACTGAAGGTCGTTGAAGGGGGAACCGGACAGGGGGGGGTGTTAGACCTCTAACTAAGCTGGAAATGTTATAGCCCTGGAAGGCTTCTCAGAGGCCAGCGGATAAGATTATATGAAACACCATGATGTGTGCCTAAACAAGACCCATAATGGGACTTAAAGTTAAATTTTGTAACACGAACTAATTTTTTTCAATATTCACTGATTTGCTAAGAAAACAAAACATCTTGGGAAAAATTAATGTACCGTCAACAACCACTTTATAGTCGCCAACTGCCAATTAATGTCACCAGGGGCGCACATTTATAATGAATAGCGTGTGGTAAGCATCACTACAGGACTATTAGGTCTATTCACTTAAGGCTGGATTCTTGGGGAAAGGCTTGCTCTGTTCTGCCTAGCGCAGGACGTTCAGTATAGGACCGTCGATGATTGGCTGATAGGACCTTGGGCCTGGGTGGTTCGATGGTGGTGGTACTTGCCTCGCCGCAACCCAAAACCCTTGCGTTGCCTCAAAATAATATTCATATTTCTTTGCTTAACTCCCTTCTTACACAAGATAGGCCTATTTGTTTGCATCAGTGAATCAGGCAGTGATTGGTCAACAATAACACGCTATTCGTAACTCAATAGGGTAAAAATAAAGTCATGATGAGTATCACAAGATAGGCGGATTTTCAGGTTTCAATGCATTGAAATGTTGTACTCCTACCCGATATTACCAAGCTACCAGATAATATTTAGGTTAAACTGAGCCTACCATCGTGTTCATAATACATTGCTGCATATCATGAGCATAAAAATGTTACAGTAAGACTACATTAATATTAAGATAATTGAAGGAAAGTAAAATAGTGTATAAACATTTTTTCTTGCTTATTTTGCTTAACTCACTGTAACTCCATCAGTTTTGGTCGCATTTAATTTTCAAGCAATTCTTGACTCACTCTTGGGAGCTTGGGTCTTGGGAGCTTGTTATTACACACAAGCTCCCACGACTCCACCCGGTGGATATGTGAGAGCCTCCTCACCCACCACCACAAACCGTCCCTCTGCGCACAGGGCACCTCAACCCCGCTCCTGTGCTTTTAGACCATGTGGGAATCCCACACTCCACTGCGATGTTGATTGGTATGTGTAGTATTTTTATTTTTATTACTGTTTTATAATTTTTACTCTTATTTTATTATATTTTAGGTTAGGCATTTTAAATGTGCAAATAATTTTATAACTTGTATATTTTCATTTTTAACAAAAAACATTTTTGTATCCGATTTTAGGCTGATGATGCTTATGTATAGCCGAAACGTTCGAATAAAACAATCAAGATGTTTCTACCGCGCTGGTTTATATCTTCATTATATATATATATATATATTATATATATATATATATATATATATATATATATATATATATATATATATATATATATTATACTATATATATATATATATATATATATATATATATATATATATATATATTATATATATATATTATATATATATACGGATCATATAGACTGGTTTATCAGTATATATGATATACTGTAATCTTCATAAATATTTGTTCTATAATATTATCAAATAAAAAACAGTAAACACGCTAAAGAAATGCCATAACGAGACTCTGAAGAAATATGCATGAACTTAATATTCACTTCAACTCTTCGCCATTTAAAACTTTGCGAGTCAACTTTTATCATGAAGGGTATCAATAGAAGCGCAATTTTATTAGCTTTCCATTGCTATATTTCGTTATCTGATAAATTAATTAGAACCATTGGCATAAAATTCGTTAACTATAATAAGAAAATCATCACTCGGGTAATTTTCCCGATTGGATGATGTTAGTATTAGTCAACGCTATTTATACACGGTTGTTACGAGCGAGACAGTGGAGTTGTCTAAGGAATGAGTAGCGAGACCTGAAACGCCCGAAACCATAACAAAACGGTGATGGAAAAAGTAGATACCAATAACATTTAATAATATATAATAAATCACCTTGAGCAAGGGTAAGATGATCTTGCTTTTGAAGCACACACGAGATTACTAAAGAAATGCTTATATAATCTAAATGACCAAATATGTACATAACCAAGATAATGTACGCCTAGAGAAAAAACACAAAAAGATACTAAAGATAAAAGTTTCACACCATGTATACAGCAATAATAATAAGGTTATTGACTTGAGTAGAGGTCACCAGTGCTAATCTGACTGGGTACTTACTTAAAGGCCCACGAATGTTGTTTACTGGCTATGTTCCTCGAGCGAGTAGTAACGCTTCATCTATATAACAGATGAACTGACTAACAAAAGAAAACGAGGTTATAAATGCCCTCGTATTTGCCTGGGTCTGCTTCACACTCGCTTTGAGTTGAAACACACCGCGAGATCCCGGATAGTTCCGGTGCCTTCCTTCGTGTTGATTGAGAAGGTTAGTTATGGGTAACTCCAGGCAGTGTGTGTGTGTGGTGTGTGTGTGTGTGTGATGTGTGTGTGTGTGTGTTGTGGTGTGTGTGTGTGTGTGTGTGTGTGTGTGTGTGTGTCACACAGGATGAGGATAGGCGAAGCTTATGATACCTCCACCCCCATAAGAACGAACGCCACTGGAAGAAGTGGAGTCGTAGGAGTTGAAAGGAGTTTAACTGGTCAAGAGTGAGCCTCTATGTGCCAGAGAGAGCGTCTGCAATTTGTTGTCGTGCCCTTGATGTGGATGTGGTCAGGTTGTATAGGTTTGGAGGAGAGAGACCATCTCGGAGAAGGCGTTGATTGGTAAATTTTGCAACGATTTGGAAGGACAGGGGTTGTGATCAGTGTAGACTTTAAAAGATCTTGACTTGGCTGGAGAATAACACTGAAATTTTTTTGTACCGCTGAGACGATTCCAGGAGTTCTTTCTCGATGGGTGCTGTACCGCTTTTGGTTGGATGTTGAACTTGCGGAGTGGTAGGCCAAGGGTGAAGAATGCCTCCACCTCTGTAAGAGTACAGCTCTCCTATATGCGGTGTCGCTGCATCTGTTGTGCAGAGCAAAGGAGTTGTGGGCGAAGTCGGGAGCGTGATGAAACACGGGACCCTTGGACAGGAAGTTCTTAGTTGGTTTTGTGAAGGCGGCGGCCTGCAGACGTCCGTCCAGCTGTAAGGTCACAGCCCCACTAGGAGCCGGGTGAGAGGGATAGGTAGCGCCGTATAAGTTGGTAGGGAAGTTGGGACAGAATCTCCGGTAGTAACCGCCATACCCAAAAGCGCCGTAGGCCTTCTAGTATAGGGGCAGGGTACTCCAAAAGATGCGGAGATTGTTGGCCATTTTGGGTCGTACTTTTTTGGCCTTGTCCCACCTCGTGTCCCTGGTAATGTCCACCGTGGCTCGGCTTGAAGGTGGGTCTTGGCCAGCTTGATGGGGTCATTAGTTTGCCAGCCTGGTCAACACTTCCCGGAGTTTTAGAAGGTGCTGCTCAAGCTCTGTAAAATATCAGAATGTCGTCTAAGTATGACAGAAACTCCAGCCAGATCTGTAAATAGATTGTCCATTGCCCGTTGGAAGGTAGAAGGGCATTCCTCATCCCAAAAGGCATGATTCCGGTATTGGAAAAGACCAAAGGGTGTGATGACAGGCTGATATTTGGTTGGCCTTTTCCGTAAGGGGTATTTGGTAGTATCCCTTCAGTAAGTCAATTTTTGTATATAATTTAGTCTTCCAACCTGTCGATGAGATCATCTATTCTTGGTAGAGGGTAGGCGGTCCGGAACAGTCAACCAGCGTTTACCTCTGCGGTAGTCCGTGGCAGAGCGCAGTTGTCCCATCCTATCCCTTGGGGACGCGAAGACATGGGACAGCCCCACGAGACTGGCTGGAATAGCCAGTCCCTGCTGGAGTAGATAATCCCACCTCTTTGCCTACATCGTCACATTCCGAGGATGTAGTCGGTAGGGTGGTTGACGAAGAGGAGAGGTTCCTGGGAGAAGCTCGACATCGTGGGAGGTCATGTTACATAATTTAGGATGATCGCCAAGGACATCTTTATGGTTTAGCATAATGGTGGTTATGTCTCTCCTGTGAGAGGAAGATAGGTGGGTTAGGTAATCTCTGAGATTACCAAGTATGGTTGAGTTTTTTTCACAATCTGTACCTGTTACAAGGGTGGTGGTATTTTCAGGTACAGAAATGGTGCAAACTGGCATTGTATTTGAATCAGGTATTTTATTTGTATCAGGTGCAAGGTTTGGTCTACTCTTGTATAATTTCAGTAGATTAATGTGAATTAGCTGAGTGCTTTTACGGCGGTCGGGAGTGTTTATGATATAGTTATTGTCACTGACCTTCTTACTGATGTTATAAGGACCATGGTATTTAGCTTGTAAAGGTGAACCAAAGACTGGAATGAAAGCAAGGACTTGGTCACCTTCATTGAATGTTCTTACTTTAGCTTTACTATCAAAGTGTTTTTTCATTACCCCTTGAGCTTGTTTGAGATTGCTTCGAGCAAATGAGCGGACTTGGTCAAGAGTATTCTTAAGTTTCTCAATGTATTGAGTGATAGTGACAAGTTTACTGGTAGTGTTGTTTAGCAATCTGTCTTTGATTACCTTAAGTGGCCCCCTAACCTTACGACCAAACAATAGCTCAAAGGGAGCAACACCAAGGGACTCGTTGGGTGTCTCCCGTATGGCGAATAGGACGAAAGGTAAGGCTTCGTCCCATTCTTGGTCCTTGTCATGACAAAACTTGCGGAGAAGTGCCTTAAGGGTCTGGTGACATCTCTCCAAAGCACCTTGTGATTGAGGATGGTATGCCGTAGATAGAGTCTGTGTGATTCCAAGCTCTGCCAGAACTGCTGCAAAGAGACCGCTCGTGAAATTTGTGCCGCGGTCACTTTGAATTTCCCTAGGTATGCCAAAGGTAGTGAACAGTTGAGTGAGTTTTGACACAATTGTTTTGGCTGTAATGTTTTTAAGTGGGAAAGCCTCAGGGTATCGGGTGGTTGGACACATAATAGTGAGGATGTATTGGTTCCCTCTCCTAGTTTTGGGCAATGGGCCAACGATGTCAATGATGATCTTTTGAAAAGGTTCCTCAGGCACTTGGATAGGTTGGAGTGGGTACTGAGGAATATTTTGGTTAGGTTTTCCCATAATCTGGCAAGTGTGACATGAATTTATCATTGAAGTTATGTCTTTTTTTAATCCTGGCCAGTAAAAATCATTGAGTATTTTGTCACAAGTTTTCTTAATTCCTATGTGACCGGCTTGTTCTCCATGAGCGATCTCCATGATTGGCTCTCTCAAGTTGATTGGCAATACAATTTGGTGAACTTCAGCCCAAGTGGCATCATCAGAAAGTTTATGCAGTTTGAATAGCCTCATAAGAACTTTGTCCTGGTAATAGAAAGAAGGGGAATGAGTGATCTGATCTTTAGGAATGGTTCTGGCATGGTACCGAGACAGAGTAGCATCGTCTCGTTGAGCCTCAGCAAGTAGTTGTTCAGAGAATACCTTGCCAAGACTTACGTTAGGCGTATGAGGAGTGGTAGTTGACAAGGGCTGAGGGGGTATTTGAGCAGTTGCTTCGGACTGTGCACGGGTAACGGCACAGTTAGGAAAAAGATTTGGCTGCTCCTTTTCCATGTGAGCTGTGGGGTTGTATGGTAATGGTGAGTTATTAGTGACAAGGGGTGGAATGACTAACTCACCAGCCAGATCGTTAGCTAACAGGAAGTTAGTATGAGGAATGGGTAAAGACTTGTCCTCACTGACAGCAATGGTTACTACTCCCTTAACAAGCGGACAATCAAGGTACACCCTAGCCAGAGGTACGGGGAAAGTCTGGTGAAAATCCTTGAGGTACACCTTCTCCCCTGTATACTTCCGTTCTACTCCTGGAAGTGCAGATTTTAAGAGGATTGATTGGGCAGAAGCAGTATCCCGCATAATCTGGAGAGGGCGCTCCTCAGAGTCAGAGTCGAGGGAGACAGTACCTTGTGACCTGAAGGTTTGAAAGGATCAGTAACAAAAGGGATGGAATTGTTGTGTTCACCGAACCACTGGTTTGAAAATGTGCCCAGTTTAGCTACTTTAACACCCTAGGGTCAGGACAGTTCTTTATGAGGTGGCCAGTTTTCTTACAGAAATAGCCAGAACACACTTGGCTTGGAAACCATATCTACAGACTTACATCCTTTCATAACTTGCACCGAACTTTACAATGGACTGAGCCTCTTCTCTCCGAGGATACGGGGCGATGTACTAAGGAAAAGACATCTGCTTTTTAGCAGCTTTGAGTAGGTGTGGTTCATCCTTGTCTGTATGTGCAACATATTGAGTAGTATTTACGTTTAAAATTCCCTCCAGTCTACGAGTTTACCAGATCGTCCATAGTGGTGACTGATGCAGACTTGAGCCGTTTTTAAGGGCTCTGAATTTCCTCTGAGGCAATTCAGGTAAGTTTGACATAATTTTTGTTCATGTTGCGGAAGTTTTGTCGGTATCTTCTGTGGTGACCGCGTAACTGTAAGTATAGATCTTGAACTACAGCATAATGGCATTATCCTGCACACTGTCTAGACAGATAAGCCTTTCCATTAAGTTTTGGCTTGACAAGCCCCGGTCCAAATCCTCTTTAGGTACCTTAAAATGCGTGTGCAGAGGAATTCGACTCTCTAAGAAAGCTTCAGGATCGTAATCAGAGAACTGAGGTAAAAGAAGGCAAAATTTTTGTTAATTGTAATTTTTTGGAGTTGAGTGGCGTGACCTTTATTCTGCAGATCGAGGCTTTAACTGATGTTCTCTATACATGTTTTCTTTTTCTGCTCTTTCACGCTCTCTTTTTTCTGCTCTTTCATGCTCTTTTTCTGCTCTTTCACGCTCTTGTATTTGTAACTGGGTATTCGCGTTCGAGAACTTTTTCTTCTCTTTCCGCTCTGTATTTGTACTGTTATTCGAGTCGAGAACTTTTTCTTCTCTTCACCATGTTCTTTTATCATGTCTTTTTCTGCTCTTTCATAGTCTAACTTCATGTTGTAATGCCTGCATTTTCACTTTCTCCACTTCTAAGGAGAAGTAACTGTGTTCTGAAGAACCTCTAGAAGTGGTGGTTTTTCTGACTGAGGGTCAGTTATTGGTTCTCACCTAGATGAGTTAATATGAGTGTCATAAGTGTTCCTTTTTAGTATCATGCTGAACTGGATGCTAAAGTTAGCGGCAATATACTTGAGTATGATCTTTAGTCACTCTTGCAGCTTTAAGTTCTTCAGCTTGAAGGGATACCGACAAACTCTTCCGCATCAAACCCCATGATTAATGTTAACAAAATTAAGAACCACAATCAGGTTGAAGAGAGATGCCAGAGGGCGTATTTCCAAGGAATCACTCGAGCCTATTAACTGAACTACCCTGAACCATGAGATTTGATAGGGAATGACCCCTGGAGATGTATCACTTCGAAGATATAACGAGTCCAGTGGAGAAGTACAGAGATGCAGTACCCACAATACGCACGACAAGATCTGGCATAAGTACTCAAATGTTTGAGTTTTGAACTGTCAAGTAATAATCGAGTGAAGTAACTAATTTGTAACATCGCTGGTGCCGTGAGAAAGATGAGTCAGTATAGCTTAGGGGGAGGGATGTCCTACTTGTAAACTATCAAACAAAGCAATAAGGTCATTTTAAGCAGTGTGACGAACTGGAATATGCCCTCTCACCAGTCCTTCGTGTAGTAGGTTTTTAAAGGCAGCAGCCATCCACACGCTCAATCATTTAGCACACGTAAAGTAATAACCCACCAACATACACAGTGAACTCTCACAGAACAAAAGAAATACCTGGGTGAACCAGAAAAATATGAATATCACTGAAGTGAGATTAGAACTAACAACCGTAAAAGGTTTAATTACATCCCGGTAAGGCCCCCACTGTTACGAGCGAGACATGGTTGTCTAGAGAAATGAGTAGCGATTACTGAAACGCCTAAACATAACAAAAACGTGATGGAACGAACTAGATACCAATAACAATTTAATATATCAAATAAATCACCTTGTAAGAAGGAGTTAAGATGATCTTTCCTTTTGAAGGCACAAACAGAGATGACTAAAGAAAATGCTTATATAACTAAATGACCACAATATGTACATAACAACAAGATAATTAACCCTAGAGAAAAACACAAAAAAGAATACTAAAATGAATTTCCCACCAGGTAGTAAAGCTAATATATAATGTGAGTTGACTTGAGTATAGTCCCCGGTGGCTAATGTTTGACTTGGTTGGTACTTACTTAAGGCACAGAATGGTGTTACTGCTTATGTTCCTCGAGAGAGGTGTAAGGGCTTGCAGCTATATACAGATGACATATCATTATCCATATCTATATACTCTTATTATATATAACATATATAATATATAATATATATACAGTATATATACATTTATATATATACATATATAATATATATATTTATTTATATCTATATACAATATATAATATCTATTAATATATATATCATATATATATATATATATTATATTATATATATTATCTATATATTATATATATTAGATAATATATATACATATATATATATATATATATATTAATGTTTTTTTTTATATCTATATATATATATATATATATATATACATATATATATAAGAATATATCTATATTCTATATATAGCCTATAATATTATATTATAATATATCATATATTATAATATTATTATCTACTATATATATATTATATATAGAGATATATATATCTTTATATATACATACATATATATATATATATATATTATATACCATATACATATATATATATATATATAGCACTATTATATATATATAATAATATATATATATATCTAATACTTAATATTATATATATATATATATATTATATATATCTATATATATATATTTATTACATATATATATATATATATATATTATATATATAGCATATATATTTATATATATATATATATATATATATACATCTTATTATATATATACATACATATATATTATATATATACATTTATATATATATATATATATATATATAGATATATATATATATATATATACATATATATTATATTATACATATAGATTATATTATAATATTACATAGATATTTATATAATATACATACCTATATATTATATATATACATATATATTATATATATACATATATATATATATTACTATATATTATATATATATTATATTAGATTATATATATATATATATATATATATATTATATATATAGTATTCAACTATTGAATAATCTCTCTATTATAATATATATATATATATATATATATATATATAGATACCTATATATAAATATATAATATATATATCTATATATATTATATATTATTATATCTATATTCTAACTAATTAGAATAATCTCTCTATATATCATATTATATAATTCTATATATATATTATTATATACTATATATAAATATATTAGAATATATATATAAATATATATCTAATATTATATATATATATTATAGATATATATATAATATAATATATAATATATATATATCTATATCATATATCTATCTATATATATAATATTATATATACAGGAGAACCTCGTTTATCCTGCCACCCTCGGGTGGAGCGCATGCCGGATAACTCCATGTTTGCCGTTGTTTTGAGTTACTCTTATGAATCCCCCAAATCCTTTTTTTTTTTTTTTTTTTTTTCTTTTTTTTTTAGCACTAAGGAACTGCCAGGGCACAACAAAAAGGGTAACACAAAGGCCGCTTAGTTGCAGTCCCTAAAAGAAGACAGTCAGAGACTAAAATAAAAAGAGGGGTGAGCCAATTTAGTTCGGGAGGTGTCTTGTTACTCTTATTTTGAAAGATGTAAGTCCATAGTAAAGTGGAAAATAAGAACAGGAAGACGTTCCAGAGTTTATCAGTGGAAAAAAAATAAAAAAAAAAAAAAAAAAAAAACACCTGGGTCGAATAGTGCCGTTGTTTTGAGGCTGTGCCGTTGTTTTAAATGCCGGTTAACGAGGTTTCTCCTGTATATATATAGATATATATATATATATATATATAATATATATATAATAATATATAATATATATTATATATATCTATATATATATATATATATATTATCTCTATATATATATATATATATATATATATATATTATATTTTATGTTTTTTTTATATATATATTTATATATATATATACATATATATTAGAGAGAAGAGAGAGAGAGAGAGAGAGAGAGAGGAGAGAGAGAGAGAGAGAGAGAGAGGAGAGAGAGAGAGAGAGAGAGAGAGAGAGAGAGAGATAGGGAGCGGAGAGGGAGAGGGAGAGGGAGAGAGAGAGAGAGAGAGAGAGAGAGAGAGAGAGAGAGAGAGAGAGAGAGCTAGAGAGATAAGAATTTGAAACATTTGAAACATTTATTCATAGCTTCAAGTTGTTTTACGATAAGATAGCTCAGTTTACAAAATAATGTTTTTGTAACAGAGCTTCAGCTTGCCCTATTGAAGCGGAGCCTTGCAGCAAATTTAAATTATTTGTTAATAATCATAATGATAATAACCGCAAGTACATAATAATTAATATAAGATACTACTCATATAATCATATAATAATCATAATAATGAAAATAATATAATAATATAATAACTAGTGAATGACTCCACACTAAAGAGTGGAACGTGTCCCAAACTCGCACAGCTAAAGTCAACTTTTAAATACCCTCCCTTAAAAATTTATATTACAACCTGCCTAAACCCAACCTAACCTTCACATCCCCTTCTTTTTGATTTTCTTTACTTTTTACAGAGAAAGAAAAGTGCTAAATGTTCTTGAAAAAAGTTTTAAAAAAAAGTTTTTAAAAATTTTATGTGGTGATGGCGGTGGTGGTGGTGGTGGTGTGGTGGTGGTTGTTGTGGTGGTTGTTGTGGTGATGGTGGTGATGGTGGTGAAGGTGGTGAAGGTGGTGATGGTGGTGGTGGTGGTGGGGATGGGTTGGGGGGTTGGTGAGGGTGGTGTGCTGGTGGTGGTGGTGGTGGTGGTGATGGTGGTGTGGTGGGGGTTTGGTGGTGGTGGGGTTGTGGGGGTTTGGTAGTGGTGGTGGTGGTAATGGTGGGTGGTGAGGTGATGGTGATGGTGTGGTTGTGGTGGTGGTGGTGGTGGTGTGCTGGTGGTGGTATAGGTGGTGGTGGTGGTGGTGGTGGTGTGGGTGTGGTGTGGTGTGGTGTTGTTAGAGGTGGGGTGGTGGTGGTGGTGTGGTGTGGTGCTGGTGTGGTGGTGGTGGTGGTGGTGGTGGTGTGGTGATGGTGGTGTCGTGGTAGTGTGGTGGTGTGGTGGTGGTGTGGTGGTGTGGTGGTGGTGTGGTGGTGTGGTGGTGGTGGGGGTTGTTGGTGGTGGTGGTATAGTGGGGCGGCGACGCTCACCGATACCATACTATATGAAAACAGACATGTTTTTGGGGAGGGTACGAACACTTTTTAAATTTTCATTGCACTAATGCAGTACTTTCGCCGTTGCAGTAATGTCTCCAGGCAAAAATATATTACAAATTTTTACATAAATGGTAAAAGCTCGCTTCGCTCGCTTGGACAATGAGTTAAGAGACGAAATATAACTTTCTGCGCCAAATTTCTTCCTTTGCGCCTGTATACCCGCTCCCCACAAAAGTAGTCACAAGAAGAAGAAGAAGAAGGAAACATTTTACAAGCCTATATGACACCTGATTTCGGCTGAAATAGGTGTCCTCGCTCGCTTCGCTCGCTTGGACAATAATAGTAATGATAATAATAATAATAATAATAATAATAATGAATACAGACAAATGGAAGGGTTAACAGAGGGAGGGAACCGATAAAGAAAAAACTCAAGTCTTCTGGTACAGCAAGCTTAGAAAAATGACAATCCTTAAGAACATGGAAAATGAGAAAGTGGTGGCCAATTGTAAGTGTGTGTTTCCGCTCTAAGAAAGATGGTCTCTTCGTTGACAGTTGCCATTCTCTATACATCAGATTACGTACATAGCTAAAAAGAGAAATGGAGGCAGAATCATGGTTTACAAATTTAGTTAATAACCTATATGATTAACCAGTTTATGTGGCGGAAGTGTAATTAATAGCAAAAAAGTGATAAATTGGATACACAGTAAAGATCGTAATAACATAGTTTAAATAATAAAAAATACATAGTATCATTCATTTGAGTCAAAGTGGGTCGGAATACAGTAGTAATATACTAGGACAAAAGAGTGAATTAGTTAATAATTGTTTAAAATGTGTTTTTTTAATCTATGTTGAAATATACTCAGGGAGGGTGCGTTTTGAATTTGGGAAGAAGTAGAGTTCAAGACGACAGGGCCTAAGTAAGTGATTGAGTGCTGAAATTTTGTAAGGCAGTGAGAAGGAAGGCATAGGTTGTCTTGGTGGCGGGTGTTATAGCCATGGGATGGAAGGAGGTTGTATAGATCATTCTTGTTTGTATACATGAAAGAGGCAATTGCAAGTTTAGATATATCATCTAATTTAAAAATTTGGTTTGTCTAAAGAGTGGACTAGTATGTTCTAAGTAATTACTGTTAGTTATTATCCCTACACATTTTTTGAGTTGTAATTTTAAAGTAAATGGGTTTTGATATTGTGCCGCGAGTTATATTATTAACATCTCCCAGATTGATTTAGTATTATAGTAGTATTAGTTAACACACTTAATTCCTCTTATTCTTCACTATGAAACTTCCATGTTCCTATTATCTTAACCCCTTGAGACCCAGAACGTAATTTCCATTGTAATTTGGGTACCATTAGACGATTTTTAGTGAATATAAGGAACATTTTATAGATATGACCTGTTTAGTATCCTTGTCCACTAACTAATTTGGTATATTAAGTTACTTTTCGTAATTTTATGGCTAACAACAGACGATTCTTCATGCAAAGGAAAGATCTGGGAGTGAAGGGGTTAAGGGGCATGGTATCCTTTTCCAACTGTTATCTTACATGTATGTAGTTTGATAGTTAGTAGTATGTAGTCACCAGATACCCTCGTTATAAACCAATAGGTCTCCTGGTATTTGATCTTCCTATGTATTCCTCTTCCTTCTCCTTCTCCTCTTCCTCCTCCTCCTCTTCTTCCTCCTCCTTGTGTCATCACATATTTGTTCTACTATTTTTCCCATTTCCTTTTCCTGTTTATACGTAGTACCTCCTCCCTCTGCTCCTCCTTTTTTGTATCCTCCTACTGGAGAGAGTGCAATGTAGAATCACAATAGGGATTTAAATTGTGAGTGAGAATGAGAAATATTCTCTACGAAAAAGAAAAACTTACGGAATCAAATTCATTCATCCTTGCGAAACGAAGAATGTGAGGCGATCTGATACAAGTATTTAAGGCATACAAAGTTTTGTTTTCAATATATTCATTCAGTAACTACAAAACGGTCGATCGATCAAATGAAAAAATAATAGGTTTCATACTTAAGATAGTAAGTAAACAAATATCGTCAAACGAGGCCAAACATTTATTCTATAGAGTCGTAAAGAATTGGAATGTTTTTCCCTCCCATAATTATAGCGTTAGCAAAAATATAATCTCTAAATGTACGGATTGTTACAGCTGATCTTGTATCTATTGATTGGTTTAGGTAGCAGAGGCAATGGCAATAGTTTATTTTTAACTCGTTTCTATAGAACGGCGCATTTTTCCCAAGTTATAAGGTTTTATTCCTTTCCTGCCAGTCTCAGCAGTAAAAACTTGAACGTGGTGAGGAGCCTTCGCCTCTACTATCCTATGTATTTCACTTTAAATTTCATATCATTTATCACAAACAGCTTCGAAAAGACCTGCCGGATTTCAGTTGTTTCTTCTTCCTTTGTGTTCCTTTGTGTTCCTTCTCCCCTCCTTTTGCAGGATCTTCTTCCATGGCTCTAAGCATTTCATTCCATTCGTTCTCTTTGCATTTCAGCTTTCATTTTTCACTCCTCCTCCTCCTTCTCATCTCTCCTGCCTACACTTCTTAGCAACACAACCATGTAGCTATTAAGACATTTATACCTCCATTAACACTACCCTTCGCCCTCTTCCGCCATTAATTCACTCCTTCCTTCCTTCCTTCCTTCCTTTTCCCCTCCCTCCTTCACCCCACTTAACTTTCCTCTTATATTCTTCTTCTGCCAGTCATCCCTCCCTGGGACCTACCCAGTGCCTCCGATCACCCTTCTTCTCTCTATTATTTATCCCCTCCCTTCTTTCCACTCTCCCTTCATCCCTCCGTTGCTACTAAATAACACTCTTCTTCTACATTCGCCACAAGGCAAATAAAACTCTCTCTCTCTCTCTCTCTCTTCTCTCTCTCTCTCCTCTCTCTCTCTCTCTCTCTCTCTTCTCTCTCTCTCTCTCTCTCTCTCTCTCTCTCTCTCTCTGAGAGCGAAAAAATATTTTTTGAGTCATTCATCGTAAGATGAATCTCTTAAGCTTGGGACCATCTTCATTACCACCCTCTGTATTGTTTCAATTTGTATTATATCTTCCTTTGTATGCGGTGACCAAACAACTGCTGCATAGTCCAACCTTTGTCGAATCATTAATGCAATCTACTTTTTCATCATCTCTTCATCCAAATAAGCAAATGCCACTCTTAAATTCCTCAAGAGGCTATATGTTTCTCCAGTGATCTTATTTATGTGCCTCTCTGGTGTAAGATTGCTAGTGACCGTTACTCCCAGGTAATCATGTTACTCCCAGGTTCTAATATACTAATTTCTCCTTTTGTAATTCATAATTTACCTCCAACTCTAACTGACTCATTTCCCTTTTGTAACCTTCATTCCACACCTCTGACTCTAAGTCTGATATATAATCAAGATCGGTTTGTAGCTAAT